>RJWM01045209.1:0-12905 GCA_004363535.1 Dasyprocta punctata | reverse complement strand
GACAGAATTGGGCTGAAATGGGTTTTTTTTAACAAAGGGCATAGGCAGAAGCCACAGGAAATAAGGCAGCTTCTAGGACTGGAAAATAATCACAATGAGTATTTGAAAACTGTTCTCCAAAGAGCCTCATACCGGATGGTTTTTTTTTTTTTAATCTTCACGAAAGTCCTGCAAAGCAAGACATAACATTCTTGGAGAAGTGGAACAGCATAGTGGTTAGGTGTCTCTGCAATGGACATCATCACACACCCAGGTAAAGGCTGTAATCAAGTTTCTCCAAATTCTATTATACATTCAAAACCCAGGACAACAACGTAACAATCTCAGATATTTGTTGTAGGAAGTCAAAGAGAAAACTATGAAGCGATTAATAGCATTCTTACATATAAGGACTTTGATTTTCATTGAATTGCTTTGATTGTGCAGGACTGAAGACCCAGTGGTTAGTAACCAGCCTCACGAGGACAGAGAATTGAGTCTGCTCAGACCTAAATACAGGGTATTTAATTTAATTTAATTTAATTTATTTATTTATGTTGGTATCAGGGATCAAACTCACCACCTCGCACTTGCCAGGTAAGTGCTTATGACACTGAGCTAGATAACCAGCCCAACACAGGGTCATTTATACTGTACAAAAAAGGGTGAAGCAGGTGTCTGACAGTAAGATGTGGGCTTAACTTCTCCAGGCGGAGAACCTGCACAAACAGGAGACAGATTATTCTAGAAGAGGTCTTTGAATGTCACATTAAATGAGATGTATCCTAGGAGTCAAAAGAGAATTTTGGTAGATTCTTGGGTTTGAAGGCAGAAAGGTGATTATTGTCTATTATCGCATAGGACATATTGTTTTAAAGTATTTAAGGTCATTTGACTGCTCAAAGAAAATTTTACTTGGAAGTATGAGGATACAATACACATAAGACCTTAACAGTTCTGGACTGAAAAGAACTGAGTGCTGGAGCTGGTTCTTTGAACCCTTATTATTCACTGATGTTTTGTAAGGGCAAAATCATAGAACAACAAACTTATAGACATTTCATAGCAGAAGTTAAAGATCAATTACTGGCCTTTGAGTGTGCTCATGCTGTCAATCACATAGTTTGCTTGCTAAGCTCAGTTAGCCTTGACGGTCTGCATCCAGCTGCTTCTCCCAGATAATGTGCTATATCAACCTGACTGCATCAGCAATAATGCCTTTGCCTTCCTACCTTGAAATATATTTATAGTTTTCCATCTTGCCTCAGGGACTTTAGGCCTAGAACACACTGGCCCAGTCAAGGACACATTTAGCTCTATCTGCTCTGCCCAGACCTCCTCCTCTCCTTCCCAGAATGTTCCTACCTCATGATAAACAATTTCTCACAAGTGAATCTGCATAAAATAAATCTGCTTGACAATGTATGACTTAATTCACAAAACCAATAAAGTAATAACCTGCTATCAGTCTCGTAATTCCTGCTTGCAAAAAATATTGAAACTGAACTCTAAGCTGACCCAGGGCTGGTAATTTGGACTCAGACTGAATCTCCTAGCCCACCAGCATTAAATTAAATTTGCCTTGCAAACTCCTTGGTGCAAGATTCTTCCATTCCGTCTGAGATCAGTGTTTCTGCAACAGTGTAGCAGTCACTTTGAGACCCAAGAAGCAATATAACAACATATCCTAGGACATAAAGGGACAAGCAATGAAGTCCATTTATCCTATTTTCATGAATGTGCTTTGTCCAGCTTATTAGAGCTATTTGAGAACTTTTGAAGTGCTGGGACTGGAGATATGAGGCTATACTATGCTGCAGGTTTACAAGCAATAGCTGTCTACTTTATTTAGCAAGGTGGATAAAACTATAGTCCCTAAAATATTTGAACCAAGTGACACAGTTTTTGCTACATCACTAGCAAAAAGAAGCCTGTTGTTTCCTAAAGTTACTCTTTTCCTGTAGTGCTTGACTGTAGTATCAGTTCTATTGAGCTAGCTAAAAGTACCAGGCACTTCGTCAGAGTCTAAGTGTGATTGGTAAGACCTTGTGCTTCAATTTCTGAGGCTCAGTTTCCTTATTCTTAAGCTGTGATTCATGAGGTTATCTATCTTACATGATATTAAAAATAGACACTTCGGTGCATATAACAGATGTAGTGCTTTAATGGTATACAGTGAGTGCAAAATAAAGGTGCTTTTTAAATTGATATTTTGAGTATTCTTTAGAATTCTTTATTTTTTCATCTAGGAGCACCCCTTTATAAGATAAATTGGAAATGAGGAAGTGAAGTTAGATAAAGGAATGATAATAGATTTGCATGATATTTTCACAATGCTGTATTTATATGATTCATCAAATGATTTATACTGAGGATCATGTATGGGGATGGTGTCAGTCAGCTTGTAGATATGAGGTTTTTTGAGCAGTGTAAGTGATTTAAGGCTTATTTTTCTTTGATCCTCACATTCAAAATTTACAGTACTTACATACTTAGTTAATGGTGGTAACTTCTACTTTCAGTGTTAGAAAATGATTTTCATTGCAGGATTGTCATGGACTACTGCTGAAGAACAAAACAATAATAGTAAGTATAAATCTATCTTAGTGGATTCTTACGAAAATAGAAGTTTATCAAGATGGACAATATCTTCTTGGTATTGAGAATCTGAATTTATGATAAAAGAAGAGTGCATATCATTATTAATACTTATTTTGGAAGCAGAAGAAGTTGAATTTGAATTTGACTTCAGAATTTACCAGTAGTTGGAACTTGGTGTCACTTTTTACCTCCACCGGCCTCAGTATATACTCTAAAACAATGAAGAAAATATTGCATAAGATCTTCCACTGTGCATCACACAGTAGGTATATGATGAAAGTCAGCAACATGTAGTGATGATAATATTAATAATTTAACTTTTGAAAGTAGACATAAATATCGGAAGAGTATAATCCTTAATAAATGAAAGTCCTTGAGATATGCCCTTTCTCCTGGTTCTTCCAGTATCACATTCTGTGCTTAATAATTACTTGGAATACATAAAATAAAGTTGGTATATTATTTCCCAAGTTATCTGGTGTGTCTAATGGAAAACAAAGGTCATCATCCTATGTTGAAGTTATCCCAAAGTGTAAACTGGCAGAAAGACTTGTACAAAGGTGGTTTAATTTGCAAATCATAATGGAAACATCGAGGAGATTGAGACAGGGAATAAACAAGATGTAACTCAAGTTTGTGCTAAGGTGGTGCCAATTTATACATAGACTTCTAGCTACTGATACTCAAGAGCTTACCCAAGGTTGTTAATACCTTCGAAGTTCTGGGAGCATGTATACCCTACGATTATGAAACAGGAGTTTGTCATTGCCACTGGCAGCAGACACCAGAACAGAAAAGAAGATTCTTAGTGCTGGAAGGAGGCATTGTTGTGGGCATCAGTAGGTTTCAAGATTCTATTACTAGCTTCTGATTTCTGTAGCACTATCTGATGACAAAAGCAGGTTATTAGAGATTGAGACGCAATGCTCAGGGAATCCTGTGTTTATGAATAAAATCATATTTCTTTTGCAGTCTTTCCAGTGCTGTGCAATGTGCTTTTGTCAGCTCTGGTTCAATGTAGAATGGCAATAACATGATTAAATTCACCTTTTTGGGGATTACAAAAGATCCAGAACTGAAGAAAATACTCTCTGCTCTGTTTCTAGTCCTGTATGTGGTCACATTGTTGAGTCACAATGATATGATTAGTAAAGGCACAGTAGTAGCAAAAGAAACTTACAGACATGTTATAGCAAGTTAAAGTCAAATAGTAGCCTCTGCCTACACTCATGCTTCCTGTCATGCAAACGCCTTGGTGAATTAGGTCAACCATGACTGTCTGGGTACAGCTGCTTTTCTTCTGATAATGCACTGGGCCAATTTGACTCTTCTCAGCTTATGTTTCAATTGATTAAGTAAATATGTTGCTTCTAACTGGCTTTAAGGACTTTGGTTGGGGCAAAGCAACCAGTGAAAGATATTTTTTGACTCTGCTTGGTCCAATTGAAATGCCTCCCCTCATCCTCAGGATATTCCTATTTTAGGATAAACAGGTCCTTTTAAGCAAATGTTTTTTGAGTTAGTTTTCCTTATAATATATGACTTAATTCATATACGTGGTGCCAATCATGTAAAGCCTTGTATTTCCTGCTTGCAAACTGTATTTAAGCTGAATCCAGAACTGCCTCAGCACTGATGATTTGGAACTGAGATTTCCATCAGAATGCTTGCATAATAAACTGCTGCCTACCAGATTCCTTGGTACAAAGAGTCTTCCATTGGGTTTGATATTGGCTTTTCTGAAACAGTATTGGGAAACCTACTCATAGGGGGAACTGCAATGTCCATTCAGTGTCTAAGGTCATCTATGTACTTTTCCTTATTACTTTGTCCCTTGTGGATGTCAACTACTCTTTTGTCTCTGTCCCCAAATTGATTGTGAACCTTGTGTCTGACAGCACCACCATCTCCCACAAAGGCTGCATGACCCAGTTTTATGCAGAGCATTTCTTTGGTGGGATTGCAATCATCTTGCTGGTTGCAATGTCATATGATCTCTATGTAACCACTTGCAAGTCCCTTTGCTACAGGGCCATTATGGGTTCTCAGATATGCTGCCTGATCATGGCATGGTCTTAGGTGGTGAAATCCATGCACACCACAATATAGATCCTTTTCATGTCTCAAATAGCCATTTGTGGTGCCAGTATCATTGACCACATTACATGTTACTTCATTTCATTGCTGAAACTGGTCTTCATGAACACTCACTTTTGGCTCTCCTAGTCATCTTCAACAGTAGAGTGATGTTTGCAACCATCTTCCTCATCCTCATCATCCCCTATATGGTCATCCTCTGCTTCCTGAAATTGTGCACCATGGAAGGCAGGCACCAATGTTCTCTCAATCTGTGGCTTCCATCTCATGGTGGTTGTGATGTTTTTTGTGCTATGCATTTTCTTATACATGAGAACTACTGAAGCATCCAGATGCCTACATATATGTTAATACAATATGCCCACAGATATAAATGGATACATAACCATATATTCCCAAACACAAGCAAACACAAGCTCCATCCCTTCTTTTCTTCAGGGGGTGGCACTGTATTACAGGACCTTCATATACTACCCTCCCTTTAAAATTTTTTTGAGACAATCCCTGTTAGTAAGATGCTAAGTTGCCCAGGCTGGACTCAACCTTGTGATCCTCCGGCCTCAGCCTCAAAGAGTGCTGGAATTACAAGGGTGCATCTCTGCACTCAGCTCACGAAGTCAATCTATAAAAACTAACACAGAATCTCTTAACTAAAACAGTGCACAACCACCAAATAAACTTCCAGGTGGCACAAATAGAAACCTAGCCATTTTACTTTTCTGATATTCCTCTATACCCTGAGACAAATACCCAGATTGTCACCTTAAAACCATGAGCAAACATGAAACTTCTCTATCATGAATGCAATCATACAAAAAATAATAAAATGCGTACTAGTGCATCTTTTCAAATATATCCACAAAAAATCATGATATCTTACCATTCACTAAATATATAGAGAATCATCCTTCCCCAATTCACACACACACACACACACACACACACACACACACACACATATACACACCCCTATTGATGTATATACACATATCCACTCAAAATAAACTTCAAGGCCACCAAATACTCCAGATTAACCCCCAATCCACTATTTTGTAATACAGTAGAAAGTCCCCCATGCTTTCTGTTATGACTTGAATCTAGATGTCCTCCCAATGCTGCATGCAATCATATGTGTGGCTTTTGGGAGGTGGATGGATGATGAGTTTGTGATACTGGGATTAAAGATCTGTGGTACTGGAGTAGCCGACTAATTGGCATAGTTTTGGGGATGGTTGACACACCAGAAGGCTTGTAGCTTGAATGGAATAAAAGGGAAAGCAAAAGGGAGGCAAACTCACTGACTTGCCTGCCCTGCCACGGACTCTTTCTCCTCTGACATGCCTCTCTAATGTAGAGGCAGCCAACTATGGACTGAAACCTCCACAAACTGAAGAACTAAACTAAACCTTTTTCCACTGTTTTTTTTTTTTTTTGAGTCAGGGTCTCTCCATATAGTCCAGGGTGGCCTTGAGCTCATGACGATCCTCTTCCCTCTGCCTACCAAGTGCAGGGATCACAGGTGTGCCCCAACATGCCCAGCTTTTCCTTTAAATTGTAGGCGTTGGATATTGTGTCCCATCAGTGAGAAAGTAACGAAGACACTTTCCTAAAATCTCCCTTTCAAGAAACTGTATTTTTATTTATAAAAATACTGGAAATCAAAGGCTTGGAGACTAGCAAACCAGCTTGACCTGGAGCTGCTGCAACTGGCAGGTAGAGGGTCTGAGACCAGCTCCTGACCGGGACCCATTGTAACTGTGAGGAAGGTGGTCCAAAACCAGCTCTTGTTTGAGCTGTTGAACTGGAGCTGTGGAGACTGGCAGGAATGGGGACTAAGATGGGTTCTATACCTTACAAACTTTGATGAGTTATAGTTTCATTCAGTTCAACATACATTTTCTCTCTTGACACATGCATAACCCTCTTATCACTTCAAAAGTGAGAACACATATACAGTACATTAAAAACTATAAAACATCTAGGTAGAAAACTGAAAAAAAAGGCATGAAAGAATTATAAACCTGAAAGGACAAACAGAATAACTTGAAGAGGCTCTAAATAAATGGTAAGATTTACTGTGTTCACAGTTCAGAACACTAGACATTAAAACAGCAGCCCACCCCATCATCACCCACAGATCCATTCAATCTAAGCCAAACTCCACCAGATTTTTCAAGAGAAAGTGAGGGGACAATCCTATTTTTTCTTTCTGAAGCAAGGTTTCACTATGCAGCTCAGGTTGACCTCAAACTTGTAGCTATCCTTTTGTCTCAGCCTTTTGAGTACTAAGATTATAGGTGTATGCCACCATGCTCAGCCTATATTATTTCTGTAGAAAATCAGTTTGAATTGATATAACTACTTTTGAATAAAAGTTATACCACATTACTCACAAAATTCAAGCAAGTTGTTTTAATTAAGTTGAGTTAAATGTAATGACCAGGAATGCTGACAGTAATAAGTTAACAAGCAAAAGCAAAGCTAGACTTGGTGGTATGCACCTGTAATCCCAGCACTCCATGAGGCTGAGGCAAGAGGAATGCAAGTTTGAGTCACTCCTGGGTAACACAGTCAATTAGCAAGGCCCTGTTTCAAAATGAAAAATTAAAAGTAACAAATGAGCATATGGTCCAGTACAGAATCCCAGTTCCACAAAAAATCTGAACTGAAACCATTGCTATAATATAGATGTGTGTGTACACACAGGTAAACTTACACACATGTATTTCCTAGCTTTGTCACTGACAGGGGCTCAAAGTCATGACAAATCCACTAGTGAGGGGCAATTCAGAGCAAATTTCCATTCTGAGACCATTTCCCAAATACCGAGAGACAGGGAGCCTGGCTAGAAGGATTGATTTAAGAGTCGGAGCAGGGAACATTCAAGATGACTTTGGGGCATCTTGAAGCCCCACAAAGCAGGCAGAGTACTCACAACACAAATTGAAGGAAATGTCAGAAGGATACAGGTGCTGACACATAGCTCTTACTGGCAAAAAAATGGCACTATGTGAGTAACAATGCCTTCTGCACTTAAAACTGACAAGCCAAGAAAAAAAAAGACAAAAAATTAAAAATAAAAATAAAAACAGCAATACAACAGAGTTTTAAACCTGGTTAGTAGGAGAGTAACAGTAACGAGTGTATTACATATTGTTATCTTTGTAGTAGTTATTCAGAGTACAAGATAAAGGCATGAAATCTTGTTCAAAGAAGATTAACACAAATCTTTCTTTCCAAAGAGCTAAGACAAACTAGCTGTAAATTATCTCAAAAATTTTGTGTATAAATATTTTGTTTTGTTTTTCCCTTCCTTTCTTTCCGCCTTAAGCCATCATAGTTTGTCTTTTCTTTGAAATGGTTTCTTCCCAATTCACACAACCTGTTGTACATTTTTGGTCTTATTTACTCTTTGTCTCTCACATTAGTGAGACAATACGATGTTTGCATATTTGGGTCTGATTTCTTTCACTTATGAGTATGGTCTCAGGTTGAATCCATTTACCGATAAAAGTCTCAAGTTTATCCTTCTTTATGGCTGAGTAGTACTCGATTACATGGGAAAAAAAACGTATTTTTTATCCATTAATCGTTTGACAGGCTTTTGGGTTGCTTCCGAGATTTAGTTATCACAAACTGGGCTGCTGTAAACATGGGTGGACACACACAAAAAAAGGTTTAAAAAACCATCCTGACATGCTCACAACGAACTTAGGTCATCTTTGGTATTTTTCCAGCTTTTAAACAAAGAAATGAATTTTGTTGTACAGGCTGTATGTTTAGGAAGTAGGAGGATAGACTATACAGTAAAATAGCTTATTTTGTAATGGGACAAACCATAGACTGTTCTGAAAGAAAGAAAACACATTAGGGGTTCAAGGAAACAGCATTGCAATAGAATGTAGTGAATATCGGAGCCCATATTGGGTATGAAGAGCCGTGAGAGAAAAGCATTAAGAAGATGGAAGAATAAATGAATGAATCAGCTCTTTTTTTTTTCCACTGGGGATTGAACTCATGAACTGTGGCTTGCCGGGTAGGTGGTTATGCCACTGAGCTAAGTCCCCGGTCCAAGCTCTTGGCTTTTAAAAGATAATTATTAAATAAAAGATGGAAGACCATGTGTCTCCTGCAGAAAAATGAATCGAAATAGTTGAAGGACTGCAGGATGGAAAAGGAATCAGATTTCTGGTGTAGGAACTGAGGGGCAGTACTAGGAATGAAGGGCAACATCTGTCTCAGGCTGAGTAAGTTTGCACGTGTGACTTGAAGTGAAAGAATAATCTGTAAGATCTCTGGGCTGGGGATGCAGCTCAGTCGTAGTGTGCTTCCGTAGCATGTGCTGTTCTGGATCCTGGTTTGATCCCCAGCACTGTAAAGAACAAAACAAAACTCTCCCCCAAGTCCCCAATACAAGATGTATTCTACTAAAATAAATAATCTCAGCATAATCAATGTCACAAAAGAACATATCTTCCACTCCACATTTTTATAATAAACTAATGACTTAAAGGATAAAATTTAGAAGTCTAAAATGTATTTATATAAAGTACAGTTAAGTCTTATCACTTATCACCAATTTGAAGGGTCAGAATGATTGGTCTATGGAGGAAGTCCCTCACTGTATCAAACAAGAAACACCTTTGGACTACGAAAGGCGTAGGCTAAAAGTTTAATTACTCTACCATCTGTTTTGTATTGGTGTGTGTGTTCACTAAATCATGTCACAGTTCTGTGGAGAGTTGGCACATGTACAGAATGCATCTTAAAGCCTTCTGTCATGCCCTCCCCTCCAACCCTCTTCTTCTATCTCTTGATCCCCATTTGTGAGCCATCTCTCTCTACATCCTATTAGCTAGCTTTTATTTAGTCTTTACCTATAGTCTGGGTCTCTCATACAACAGAAAGCATGACACGTTTAAATTAAACTTGCTGTCTGATTTACGGCACTTAAGGTTAGTCTCAAGGTATCACTCAGTAAGTGAATTCAGCCTGTAAAACTCCACAAATGAGGAACAAAAGTCTGCTTTCTGACTTTTGAACTATCTAATCACTTGTGTCCAGTGAAAGACATGAAAATGATCTAAGGAAAACTTTTCCAGTGTGTAGCAAGCAAGACATAACAGATCACAGAGAGAAGAAACCCTCCCTGTGGTTCTTGCTTCTCACCTCTGCTTTCAAAGAGCTTCGGCTGAAAGGAAAAGTACTGGGCTCAGGTCACTTGATTATGGACAGCCTTTTCCTGACAGCGTAAGGCAGGCTAATTTGGAGGCAAGCTACGACTTTACAGAAGAGGCACACGGGTTGGAGGGAGATGCGGGACAGAGAGCACCAGCGCTGTGAAGACCCCCAGTCATGGGCACACTGGCTAGTGGCCCAATAACAGAGTTCACCCAGAAACAAGTGTTCAGGTAGGCCACGGACAGAGAGTACTGGACCAGAAACATGAGAAGTGTTCATGAATGACAACAATGGTGAGAAACCACCCGATTCAGGATGTTCACATCTGGGAGACCTTGGTGGGAGGAGTTGGGGAAGATGTGAGCTGACATTTGCTGTAGAACACTATTTTGGCAATACGATAAAATATTAAAAATAAACTTCGAATGGAAAAAA
This sequence comes from Dasyprocta punctata, assembly GCA_004363535.1. NCBI lineage: Eukaryota > Metazoa > Chordata > Mammalia > Rodentia > Dasyproctidae > Dasyprocta > Dasyprocta punctata. The sequence continues at coordinate 2,612 of RJWM01045209.1, read as the reverse complement.
AACTATAGTTTAAAGTTTAAAACTCTGTGTATCTGTATGTGTAGAACTAAACATGCATAGAAAAGACTTGCAAGGATTTGAGCAACATACTAATGACGTGGGGATTGCTGACTTTCTACTTCCCTTATGTGTTTCTACATTTTCTGTTACCTAATTTCCTTATTTAGCTATTATTTTGTTGTTCCTCCCATGAGTAAAACAAACTTAAAGAGTCAGTTCAACAACACGTCTATCTATCTGTCTATCTGTCTATCTATCTATCTATCTATCTATCTATCTAGTTAGTTATTTACTGGTACTGAGACTGTATGAGACTGTAATTCAGCACCTTGTGCTCACCAGGCTGGCACACTCTCACTGAGCTCTATCCCCAGTCCTAACCAATACCTTTAAAGACACATGGTCCCTGAGATATCTTCATCTATCCAAGAAAACTCAGTCTTCTATTGCAGAGGTGTGATGCTTTGCATGCAGAATGGATAAAAGACTGTGCCCTTAACTTAGACATAAGAGCATCCATTCATGGAATAGGATAAAAATACATACATAACACACTAGGTGCTGGGCTGCATATGTGTCTTGGTGTTAAGAGTGCTTGATAGCAGGGTCAAGACCTGGACATAATTGCTCCAAACGCCAAAATAAACAACAATAACTACAAACATATCAACAAAAAAGTGACAAATGTATACATTCGACTCAAAGAATGAGGGAATTACGTCAGAAAGAGAGAAGCAGGGGTTTGGTCCAAGTTACTACTCCAGGCCCAAAATCCCAGACCAAACTAGAATGTGCCTAGTGTCGGGATATCCAATGCAACTTCGAAAGGATCCAGTTTTCTGAATATGAGGAATTTCAAAGGATCCCAATCAGAAGTCCCTCTGTTGACCTCAGCAAAGGAAAATGCTGTTTTAACCCTATAAGGAGAGTAACTTCGTGAGGACCAAGCTGCTCTGGGCCCGAGTTTCTGCTCTCCTCAGTCTGCCCCACCTGCAAAGCTCACCTCTCCCACTCAGCCCACCTCTTCCCCTCAGCTTCCCGCTGCACTGGTCTGAATCTCTAGATGGTCTGGGGTCAGATTCACAAACTGCAAATGAAAGTCAATTAGATCTTCAAACTGAGCTGGTTGAAATTTTGTTTTGACCAATGGTCAAAAACTATCACAGGAGAGCTGCCTTTCTACATGATCATGATGAATACAAGCCACCACACTTGAGGGAAGAGAAAGGTCCATTCGATTAGTAAACTAGTGGAATAGGAATGATGGTGGGATTGTAAGTGTGTGGTTTCTTTTTAGTTTATTGGTATTTGCTAGAGTTTTATAGTCAAAGGCTATCTTTACAGGAATAAAACTACAGTTTTGAATGAGTATCATTGCACATTTTACGGATTCTCTCTTCATGCTACATTTTAAAATACATCTCGACAATTGCTTTTAATATCTGGCAAAACTTGAATGTATGGGATCAGTCATTTGCATACATCTCAGAAACTCATTCTCAATATTGTCAACAATAGTGAGGATGCCAAAACATGGCTCATGTATTAGTCAAATACCTGTGCAAATTGAGAGTGGCTTGTAAGCATATTGCTAGAAAGTCTGGTGTATAAAGGATTTTTTGGAATGTCCAAATTAAAAACTCGAATATCCATGATCAAGCATAACCACATTTATTCAAATATCTTAGTTTTCTTGTAATTTTGAAGGAGCACGGCATCGGATTTTACATCCTCTTGATGCTAACAAAGCTCTTCCTGTAACAGCAACGAAGAACAAGCCAGCTGAACTCGGAAGGCTGCACGAGGCCATGGTCAGTTAGGCCGGGCAGCGCGCGTCCTCCTCGTGGACATCACCATAGCGACAGAGAAAACAGCTGTGAGGCCACAGGAGGTGTCCGTTCTGGTGCCGGCTCCTCTGTCTCACCAGCTGTCGTTCTTGGCTGCTTGGCTGCCAACGCGTTTGTGCTCAGTTTCTGTTCCCTGTGGGAATTCTTAGTGTGTTGTGTGTCTGACTTCTGTGTGAGTAGCTTGCACCGGAAAGCCGCCATCTGCCTGCCCCGCTCTGTCCTCCCTCCCCGGGCGGGGAGCAGGCAGCCAGCGAGACTGCAGCATGGGCTCCTTAGCTGGAGGAGGAGTTCGACGAGGAATCACAGGAGGAGGAGGAAGAGGAGGAGGAGGAAGAAGAGGAGGAGAGGGAGGAGGACTAGAAGGAGTTGGTGGAGGACGAAGAGGAGGAGCACTGGGCGGAGTCCAGCGAGGAGGATTTGGCAGACGAATGGGAGGAGTCGCTGGAGGAGGAGGGGTCACAGAAGGATTTGGAGTAGGAGGAGAAGTTGGAGGAGGACTGCCAGTCGGAGGCAGAGTCGGATTCGAAGCAGGACTTGGACTGGAAGGAGGAAGAAGAGGACGAAGACTGGAAGGAGGAGGATTTGGAGGACTGGGTGGATCTGGAGGAGCTGGGATGGGAGGAGGAGGAGGATTCAGAAGAGGAGGCTTCCCAGAAAGAGGAGGTGGTGGACTGGAAGGAGCCAGAGGAGGCAGAGGAGGATTCAACAGAGGAGGAAGAAGAGGAGGAGGAGGAGGAGGAGGAGGAGGAGGAGGAGGAGGAGGAG
>RJWM01045208.1:0-13057 GCA_004363535.1 Dasyprocta punctata | reverse complement strand
AATACAGGGCCGGGGTGCAGTTCATTGTCAAGGCACTGGGTTCAAGTCGCAGTACTAAAACCCAAAACAAAACAAACATAATGGGTGGGGGATAACGGGTAGGTGATATGGCTCGGCGGCACAGCGCCTGCCTGGCAAGCACAAGGTCCTGAGTTTGATTCCTGGTACAAAAATCTAACAAACAACTCCAGAAACCCACTGTGTATCTTTTACCCACCTTCTCCAAAAAGCTTGGTGCCACTGGTCATAGCACCAGCCCGGCAGGGAGAGGGAAATGGCCTGTCATCAGGGAGCAGTGGTCACTAGCACTGGGGTAAGATCATGAGGGCCCCCAGAATCCCCCTGGGTTCGGAGTCAGAGTGAGACTTCCAGGCGGAGAGCGAGGAGTCCTCCACTGGGAGTCCTCAGTGTCCAGCTCACCGTAGGTCCGGCGGGACTCCAGACACGCCTGACCAGTACTTCCTCATTCCACGGCGAGACGCCGGAATCTGCAGGTTATGCAACAGCAGGACGTGTACTCTGTGACCCATGAAATGAAGGGCACTGTGGCCACAAGGGACCGAGCAAGTTCTCCCCACCCGACCGGAGTAGCAGGCACCACGTCCACGCAGAGCTGGCTGCCACCAAAAGTTAAAAGGGAGATGTGGTTCCTGGCACCGGGACATGTGCCTGTAACCGCAGCTACTCAGAAGCTGAGGCAGGAGGATCGTGAGTTCAAAGCCAGCCCAAGCAACATAGCACAACCAAGAAGAAGTATCAGAGAGAGGGAGAGAGAGGGAGATGGGCAACGATTCCTGTCAAAGTTGTATTCCATTAGAATGATCGAACAGGGCAAAAATTTTGACGATGACGATGACTTTGCAGCTCCGCAGTGACTGGGACTGTCGGTGCCATCTCCGTCTGTCTCTGTTGCTCTAATGAAATGTCTGGGGCTGGGTGTTGTGTAAAGACGCGTTTACCTGAGCTCTCAGATTCAGGCGCTGAGTCCAAGATCAGGTGACCCCTCGCTCGTCTCCCGTGGTGCAGCGTGGCAGAGGGTGTCACACACAGGGAGCCCCCGGGGACAGGAGCCAGGGCCGCCCCCCCATCGCCTTGCACGAGGGCCCCGTAAAGGCTCAAGACCCCGCAGAAACTGGGGCTCCAGGCCCACACTCAGCTCCCTTTGGGCTCACGGCTGTCCTTCCGGATGCCGCCTCCCCACCCAGCAGCCGGCTCTTCCTTCTCGGAGAGTGCAGGATGCAGAGGAGTTCGCTTTCTCCCAGGTCATGAAGAGTGTTGTTTTGGGAATTGATTTTTTTTGTTTGTTTTGTCTTCTTTCGCTTCTATTTTTGTTGTTTCTAAAATTTTGTTGCTTAACACCTAGATGAGGTGCCTCGAGAAACTTTCATAGACAGATAGGTTGCGTGCTGCTCAAATCAGGCTACATGTGCCTATTTCCTTAGTTACCTATCACTTCGGTGTGGTAAAACATTCAAAATCCTTTACGCTAAACCGCATGTGATCCCAGCTACTGGGGAGGCTGAGGCAGGAATATCACAAGTTCAATGTCAGCCTGAGCAATTCAGTATGTGCTTATGTCAAAAACAAAGGGGAGGGAGCCGGGAAGGTGGCTCAGTGGGCGTGCTTGCCCGGTGTCCGGCACACGGAGGGCCCCGGGTTCAGTCCTAGACCCATAAACACAGGCCCCTTCCTCCGGCCGTTTTGAAATACACAGGGTGCTGTGCCTGCCGAGAGGTGAGCAGCAGGGCTGCGGGAGTCGCCCTCCCACGTAACTGTCTCCCCCAGACTCAGCCTCGCCGAGGACAAAGGTCGGGGATGCCGCCGGCTCACGGCATCCAGCAGCAAACCTGGCCCGGGGCTGCACCCACTCCCTGGCCCTGTGCCAGCTGTGTGACCAGGGTCATCCTGCGCAGACCAGGGCACCCTGTCGACAGAATGAGGAAAGGCAGAGCGGCAAGGGCCTCCAATCCCATGGTGTCTGCCCGCTTTCCCTCTGGGAGGAGCGTTAAACCCAAAGAAAATGCAGAAGACCTCTATCCGACTGAGTTTCGGGCAACCCAGCTGTCCGCATAGCAGGGACAGTGCCTTGGAAGCAAGACAGAATCGCCGCACGCGTGTCCCTGCCGTGCAGAGGGACGCGGTGTCCGCAGACTCGCGGCCTCCCCAGGCAGCCCGTCCCCTGCGGCGAGCATGGCCCCCGGCCGGGAGGGGACCGCTCTTCCTTCTGCCTGGCAGAACCAGCCATGGCTCTGGTGTGTGCCACGCCCTCCAGTGCCCACCCGGCGAGGGTCCTGTGCGGCCCGCATGACACCATCACAGGAGTGGCCCTGGACCCCGAGACGGAGCCCAGTACCCCATGAGATGCAGCTCGGGCCCTGGGACAGCAAGTGCCAGTCAGGAGCTGAATCACACGTCCGCCAGCCTCGAAGAGGGCGAGTGCCTCCGCCTTCGCTGGCGTCCTGAGGGGATTAGTGACACAGGACCTCCAAATGACGTGGGGGGAAACAAATATAACTCCCAGCCTGCTAGATGGCCCACACGGCAAGTTCGTGTCCCCCAAAATCAAAGACTGAATTCTAAGGAATAACAGAGGTTAAGAGTAGGAAATGTTTATTGAGAGAGAGACAGAGCTCCTGAGAGACAGGAGGGGACCCAAGAGTGGACTGTCAGCGAGCCCACTTCTCAAAGGAGGTTTTATAGATCAAAGTCACGAGGTGAGGACAAAACTGTGATCAATCAATAAGATCGCAAGCAAAACCGCTTAGCGGAGGGGAAGTGGGTCGCGTCACACGTATGCATGGAAAGAAGAAGGACCTTTTAGAAAGAGATGAGTCAGGAGGTCTCGGTCACCCACCTGGGTGACTGACCTCTATCTAGACTTTATCGGGCCAGGTGATACCGACTGTCGTAGATTGCTTTTCCCTTGGGGAGGTGTGTGGGCCTGGTCATTCCATTTTTATCGTGAAGCCTGGCCTTCAACAGATGCCCCTCCAGCTGGGGTTGTGATGTGTCTTGGTGACTTTTACTTTTTTCTCATTGCTGGGACAAAATACCTGACACCCAAAATGAAGGAAGAAACAGTTTGTTTATCTTAGTTTTTGGTGGTTTCAGTCCATAGTCAGCTGGCTCCAAGGCAGGGTGGCATGGCACTGGGGCAACACTTGAAGGCAGCAGCCAGAGCAAAAAGGGTCAAGAGGGAGCCTCTTCTCCTCCTTTACAGTGCGTGCAGCCCCCCGCCCCCCAGTGTGGGTGTAGCACTGGCAGAATCTCCTTTTCCCCCTCTGCACAGGCTGAGGATATTTACAGTAAGAGCCCTGGCTCCCTGCTGAGTCTTTCCATTAAACTTCTAAACTGTTCAAGTTGACACAGTGTATCAGCCCCTCCTGTGTTCCAGGAGCTGTCCCCTGCCCAGCCCTGCCCAGCCCTGCCCAGCCCTGCCCCAGGCCTGGGCCGCCACCCAGCACCCTGAGCAGTCACCCAGCCCCGAGCCTCCCTTGGGGCCCACCATCCTCTTCCTCTGCCCCCCACCATTGCCCATGACTCCCTGGTTTTCGGTTCCAATCAGTAAACAAACACCTTGACCCTCCACTTCTTTATTCAACCCATCCAGTGACGCCCCAACTCTGGCCGAGCTGCCCCGGCCTCCCTACACCGACCTGGGCACCGAGGGAAGTGGGTAAGAAGGACGCCTTGGTTCACAGCCCGGGCTCAGGCGGCCTCTCCGCCAGGAAGCCCGCGGTCTCTGCCCGCCAGCTGACAATTTCCCGGCTTCCCCTCCCGCCCCCGGCCTGGGCTCCCACCCCCGCGCCCTCTGGTTTCCGGATCCCCGCAGCGACCCGCTCACGCGGATCCGAATCTGTTACGCTGTCTCACCGCAGCGTGGGCGCTGGGGCAGCCCTCCTGTCCCCGGGGTCCGTCCCCTCCGACGGGGCCTGGCCCGCCCCTCCAAGTCTCCCCTTCTCCTCCTGATCATCAGTCTGCTCTTCTGGCATTTACTTGCTGCCTTTTATATATTTTTTCTCCTGTGAGATGCATTTCATGAAAAGAAATTAAAGAATTTGATGAGCTCGGTATATTTTTAGCAAAATTCAAACTAACGATTTGGCCTCAGAAAGCAATAGGAACCCAGAGTGAAACAACCACCAAAGAAGAAGCTGCGGACTCTGTGAACGATCGCCGAAGTCCCCCAAAGCGCCGAGTCAGCGCATTTTGTCAGCCAGGGTTGGGGCATCGTGTGGGCATCCTAGGTCGTTTGGCAGAAGTGGACTCCCCGCTTCAGACAGACAGACAGGAATGAAATTGCTGTCTCAGACAAGGGAGGAAGACGAGGCTAGAGATTGACCGGCTCTGCATACATGGTTGTTGGAGCCCTCGATCCCTACGTGGGGAGGAATGTCGAAGTCTGTTTCTACGCCTGTGGTGTTTCATAATAGAATGTTTCTTTAAGAGCTGCTGCAGCTCGTGGTCCAGCGCTTGCCTGGCATGCGTGGGGCCCAGGGCTCGATCCCCGCCCTGCAAAACACACATGGAGCTGAAGGGATAGCAGAGTGGTGGCCTGGGGGCGCCAAGGGAGGGAGGGGACAGTCCCCAGAGACAGAATGTCAGGGTCACCACTTTTAAAAGAGGAACGGTGAGGCAGAAAGAAGAGAAGACTGCAACATTTTGAAAGTTTTTTCCAAAGGTATTTTCTCTGCATTGAGTATTTCCCAGGACTTCACCTAAATCTCGTGTCTCGACGGACACCATAGGATTAATGAAACTTCCTAAGATTTTCTTCCAGGAAAACAGTTTCTATTGAAGTTATCCAAGAACACAAGGAATCTGGTTACTAAAAAAGAAGGAGAAGGGTCCCCAGAATCTGTTAAATTCTCATGGATTCGTGGTTTTCATTTCTTGGTTCTGTGTTATTGGAATATTCATCTATTCCTGTGGCGGAAATGGCGCCTTGGTGACTATGACTTGGTTGTATTTCACTTTCTGGTCAGGATCAGTACCCTTTGATTGTTTTTAATTGTCTTGGATATACTCATGTATGTTTTTGGTCATTTCTGTAAAACAAAATCTCCTTGGCACTTGATTGGCCGGCTAACCTGAGGATAAGTGCTATCAAAGTCACCAGTCTGTCCGTCCTGTGAACTCCGGTGACAAGGAATCACTGTCCAGAGTCTCGGTGACTCTAATTAACTGCGACAGCCTGGTATTCAAGAGCGTGGGCGGAGCTCCCCGGAGGTCAGCCCTGCAGCCGGCCCCCTAGGCACCGGAGGCAGCGGGCATCACTGAGCAGCTCTGGGAGGAACACATCTCTGTTGGGGTTCCCAGACTCACTGGGGAAAGGGCGGAGCCCGCTGGTGGGGACCGTCATGGGTTGGGCACTCAGCTGTGTGCGAGCCCAGAGAGACCGGGCGGTGAGGCTGAGAGTACCGCTGTCTTACTGTCGCATCACCTATGATTTCTTTCTATTTTTCAATTTATGGTGTGTTCTTTTGTTTTATTTTTGCCCTTCCCTTTACTTCCTAGTTTTTTAAATGGTATCTTTAGGTACATCTTTTGCAAACACCCTAAATCCAGGCTTTGTTTTTCTTCCATCACTCCGCGAGTCCTTTTTCCCTAGCGTGGGGTTGGACTGTTTATTATGGGCTGTGGCTGTGGTTTGCCTGTGGCTTCGGTCTCCTCACACTTCACGGTTTCACTCAGCCGTAATTTATCGGTTTCTCCTGCACCAATTTAGTGTCCTGCTGCTATTTCTGTATCTCTAGCAATAACCCTCTAATAGATAAAAGAAATTATTTTGCGTAAAAATCATTAAACAAAATAAAATCTTTAGATTTACCTCCCTTCTCATCTTCTATGACTTTCCAGATTTTGTGAAAATCCTCTATTTTCATTTCAAATTATAATTCTCTTGATATTTAAATGATTAGTAATAAGTTCACGAACTATTTTAATTATATGAAAATTCATGTGAGGTATACTGGTTGGGTTGAAGGTGTGGCTCAAGGGTTGAGCACTTGCCTAGCATGCCCAAGGCCCTGAGTGTGACCCCCCAAACTGCAGAAAAGCACAAAATAAAGAAATTAGAAAGACTGGCTTCAGTGGTCATCTCTTTTGTCACTGTGTTTTGGTGCCAGGGATTGAAATCACGGGCTCAGGCTTGTAAGCCTGTGCTCTACCCCAAGCACACCCCAGCCTACTTTGACTTCTGTTTTTTGACTTAAGAGGGTATTTATTAAGGAATTAGTTTATGAGGTTGTCAGGACAGACACCCAGCCATCTGCAAGCAGGAGAACTGGGAAAACTGGTGGTGCAATTCAGTCTGGAGACTGAGGATCAGGAGTGCCATTTCCAGGGGCAAAAACCCAGCCGTCGTGGCTCAGGGATAGAGGATTTGTCCTTCCTGGACTTCCCGTTCCGTTCAGAGCCTGGCAGATGGCTGGGCCTGCAGTGAGGGTATCCTGCTTTTATTTCGTGTTAGTAGCAATGTTTGCTATAGGTAATGGTTACACTCACCTGGGGAAATTGGTGCATGTATGTGTCAAATCTTGATCATTTTTAATTCCCCTTCTCCCTATTTTTATTTAAAATAAACTGTTTGTGTTAGAGTAATTTTAGATTCATAGAAAAATTACAAAAATAAGACAAATTATTCTTGTATGCGCCACACCCAGTTTCTCCTAATATTAACATCCTAAGTTAATACGACAGGTTGTCGCACTTCATGAACGAGTATTGATGTGCTATTGCCACTGAAGTCCCATCTTTTTTCAGAGTTACTTAGCTTTATGAATGTCCATTTTGTTCCAGGATCCCACCCACACCAGCACATCGTATTTAGTGATGTCGCCTTAAAGTTCCTCTTGTTTTTTAACAGTTTTTCAGACTTTTCTACTTTTTTTTTTTTCTTTTTTTTTTTTTTTGCGGCACCGGGGATTGAACTCACAACCTCGCGCCTGCCAGGGCAGGCACTTAAGGCACTGAGCCAAACTCCCAGCCCTGGTTTTTTTTTGAGGCAGGGTCGCACTATGTAGCTCAGGCCGGCCTTGCGCTCACGTTGTAGCCCAAGCCGGCCTCAAACTCACAATGCTCCTCCTACCTCAGCCTCCCGAGTGCTGGGATTAAAGGCGTGCGCCACCACGCCCGGCTCAACTTTTCTACTTTTTGATGACCCAAGCAATTTTTGTTTGTTTGTTTGTTTTGATTTTGGAACTGGTGATCAAACTCACAACCTTGCACCTGCTAGGCAGGCACTTAGGCCACTGAGCTAAATCCCCAACCCTATTTTTTGAGATAGGATCTCATTATGCAGTTCAGGCTGGCCTTGAACTCACTATGTAGCCCAGGTTGTTCTAACTCAAAGCAATTCTCCTGCCTCAGCCCCCTGAGTACTGCAATCACAGGCATGTACCATCATGCACAAACCCAAGTATTTCTTTATTTCCTCATTTATTTATATCAATATGGATTTATGGGTATTTATTTTTCACTTTGGATTATCACCCAATACTACTTTACTTACTGTGTTACTCAAATTTTTCTAGCTTTGGCATGGGAAATGTTTTAGTTGGTCCCTATGTCTAAAACAGACCGTATGATTTTTGGTTTGGGTTCTTTTGTTTTGTTTTGTTTGGTTTGGTTTGGTTTGGTTTTTGTTTTTGTTTTGCTGTGCATCTGGAACTATCAGATGCCCCAGGCTCCTCCTGTATCACATCACTATGCTGTGTGTGATCCTTTAATCTCTTCGTTCCAGTTGTTTTTGTTTTCCTAGAGAAAATTCTTAATGAACAAGATTTATGTCCTGTTTTGATAAAGAAATATAAGATTGATGGGTTCTGAGGACAAATATTAAAGAAATAGAACAGATTGTAAAACTGTCAAACCAGTGGGGAGGGGGAGGGAAGGAACCAGTAAATGTCTTCTGTTAAGGAGACAGTGCCACCATCCAGACTCTCGGTATGCACTGCCTGGCTCCTCTGCTAGGTCCTGGCAGGGTGGGTGCGCTGGGGTTGTGCACAGGACAGGCCTGTCTGGGTGCCAGCCCTGGACGAGGCCCGCCTGCCTCAGCCTTGCTGTGCTCATGCACCTGTTCTGGGCTTTTTGCTTCTGCTGTCAGAAATACCGTGCTCCATGGAATGGGGTGTCTTTCGGGCCTTGTGATTCAAATAAATGAAAGCTGTAAGCCCTTGTCCAAACCCTGTGAATCCTTTGTTGTCAACTCTGCCGACAGGCAGGCTGGGTCCTCCCTTTGAGAGCCTGCGTCTGCTGGGCCCTGCGTCTGCTAACTGGTCCAGATGCGGTGGGTTTGAGGAACTGTGTAAGCTTGGCTCCCCTGCGCAGTCCTTCAGAAAAGTCAGCTTCACCTTTGCCATGTCCTTTTACCCTACATGGAGGCTGCTTCTTCCCTCTTATTTATTCCTGGGGCCTGGGAAGAGAAACAGGAGTCTATTTATATCGGGTCAGCTGCTTGATTTTGCTAAATGTGACAAATGTGGTGACATCAGAGAAACAGCCCACTTGCTGAGCTGGGCAGAGCAAGGCAGCTTCTTGTGTGTTCTTCGCAAAACCCCTGTGGCTCAGGGTGGCCAGCCCGGCTGCCTGGGAGCCACTGCTCCACAGTGATGTCGCAGAGTGTCCGGGAGCCTGGATTTGGGTTTCCGGCATGGGCTGGTGGGAAGCTGTGCGATGCCCCTGTGTGTAGGTGTAGGACAGGAGAGAGAGGTCTCTACAGTGCCCCCGTTCCTGAAAGAAGCCTCTGGGATGTGCAGTGGCATCTCTGGGATCCATGCCGCAGGGCACGGGTGGGGGCAGAGGAGTGAGCAGGAAAGGAAGGCGGCAACGAAGGTGCCTTGTCAAGCACAGATGACAGGCCTTGATCACACGGAGGAGCCCTGGAGCTGCCGGAGAACACACACCGTCCGGAGGGGTGAGGGGACAGCGGCTCTGGGACGAGCTCGTCACTTGCCAGTGCATCCCAGCCGCTCCTTGAGCCAGGGCCCGTGCTCAGCGGTGGCACAGTGTGTGCGGTGTGTGTGTAGACAGCTGTGCGTCTGCAGGGGAGAAGAAAGAGCCCCAGCCTGTCCCTGCCAGGGAGGCTCCAGCTCGGATCAGCAAGTAATTATCTCAGACGTCGCAAGGCAATGTGGTGTTTGTAGCTTCCCTGATAGTGCAGAGCGCACTGTTCCCTGATAACAGCCCCAGCTCCTGGTCCAGGAATCATACAGCTCAGGTGGGCCAATCATATAAGCTCAATCATATATCATAGCCAAGTGTAGCAGGAAGCATTCACAACCTTATCATTTAAACTCACAGAGCAATTTTTCTATATGAGACATTTTCAAAATAAAATTGAATAAAAATATGTATTGCATGCGCCCACTTCTCTGCCTGGAATGGCAGAGTATACTGACTGAATGCACAGGGCTCCTCTCTCCCGCTTCCTGGTTGTTCACCTAGACTACATTTCCCAGCCTCCCTTGCAGTAGGGGCAGTCACATGACAGACCTCTGGCCAGTGAACTGGAGCGGAAGTGGTGACAGCTCTGCCATTCTAACTCATCAAACTTCTCACAATGCTCCTCCAAGCTGGTCCTCCCTTCCCGATGGGGTGACCATGCCAGGGTGACAGAACCATGCCACTGAGATGGCAGACCGGTGACCAGCCCTGCTCTTCAAGGACAGCAAGAAGAGAGCTTTTCTACCCACCTGGAAACACTTTGGACTGCACCCCGAGTGAATGTAAAGCACTGTGCTGAGCCTGTGCATTTGAGGTTTTCTTATTCAGTTTGTTCCGTCCTAGGGAACATACTCTCTGACCTGAGCCTCTATGAAGCTCAGTAAAGAATCCCTGCTCCGGGAAACTGAACAAAGCAGCACACAGCATAGGAAGCTGGCTGCTGGGACCATGTGGTCGCCCGTGAGACTCAGAAAGGAATATGAATTGGAAAAACTCTCCATAGGGCCAAGGAAAGAATTCTTTTTCCTTCAGGATAAACACAATTAAGCTGCTTGAGCTTAAGAAAGGAGCAAATGATTTCAAAGTCCACAGACACCTTGGTCTGGTCAGTGACGAAAGACGCTTCCAGTGAAACATGGAGCCACACGCCCTGTAGGTAAGGAGCAGCTTTAAACCCGATATGCTGGTGTATGCCTGTAATCCCAGCACTCAGGAAGCTGAGGCAGGAGGATCACCCTGAGTCTGAGGTCACAGTGACTTCAAGGTCAGTCCGAACTACAAAGCAAGACTATGTCTCAAAAAAATATGAAGAAGGACCTGCAGCTTTATTGCAACATAAGTCAATGTGAATAAAAATACCACAATCTGAAAGAAATGCAGGACACTCAGTATCACAAGAATAACAGTCTATATGCTGAAAACAAATGAGACCTAATAGAGTTTTGGCAGATGGTCACCTCATAGTGGATTGAGAAAGAGAAGTGGAGGATATCCACAGCGTGTTTTCAAAGCCTTTTCACTTGGCCAGGAAGAATGAGAAATACGACCTTCTCTACGCAGGAGAAGACTAACCCTGACTGCTGAGTCCCTGAGGGTTGGATCGGGAAGGGTCGTGCTGCGTTCTGGACATGGGCTGAAGAGACACCCGGGAAGAGTCTGCCCACGATCAAGGGAGAGGAGACAATAAACAAGGTAAATAACTTAATCATATATTAAACCTGCTAGATTTAAAAATGAGCAGGGGACAAAGTGTCCATGGGAAATGGGATGGTGCCGAGGAGGAGCACCCAGCAATGCAGAGGGAGGCCAGTCCAGGGCTCCCAGGTGCAGCTCAGAGGCAGGGGGCAGAGGGCGCTGAGGTCAGTGGGCCCGGGGAAGTCCACCGTGTTGGGCTCATGGGCCACTGGGAAGACTGAGGTTCTAGCAAGGGAGAGACAGAATCACTGGAGGGTTTGGAACAGAGGAGCCCATTGGCACAGGGGGTTGAGCTGGGATGTCACACATGATGCACCCGTCCTCTCCACGGAGCACCACACTCAGCCCACGGTCCTCGTGCTTCACAGGACCTCTGGCTCCTGTGCGCGCTGGGTGGGTGCAGCGAGGTGCAGGGCAAGCAAAGATTCGGGTGCATTGGTCCAGAGTGGCAACTGGGAAGATGGTGGGGAAGTAGATTCTGGATCACATTTTTTCAGGGTTTTTTAATTTTTTTTTTTTTTTTTTTTTTTGTACTGGGAATCAAACTCATGACCTTGTGCTTGCCAGGCAGGTGCTGTGCCACTGAGCTATGTCCCTGGCTCTGGGTTACATTTTGAAGGTAAAATCAACTGGAATTCCCTGATTGACTGGATGTGGGTTGGAAACAGGTTACAAGGCTTTTGGACTGAGTGTCTGAAAGCTGAGAGTGGAGCTTGGGAGAAGACCAGCAGCTGTGTCTGGGGCATAGTGAGGTTGAGATACCTGTCGGGAATCTAGCTTAGTGACCTGCTCATCACTAGGTCAGAGTACCTGACACCTGCAGCTTAAAGGAGACATGGTTTATTTTGACTCACGTTTCCATCCACAGCCGGCAGACTCCAAGGCAGGAGCGTGGCAGAGGGGCACAGCCAGAGGAGAAGCAGCTTGTGTGTGTTCATGTCATGGGGCAGGGAAGCAGAGAGCATCAGGGTGGAGCTGGAGAGAGTAAGAAATACATGGCCACCCCCAGTGTGATGCCCTCTCCCAACCAGGCTCCACCTCCTAAGAGCAAGCCAGCTGTAAGTCCCATAATCCAAACATCTTCCAAAAGTCTAACCCATCTAACTCACGTGCATATAGCAAATACATTTAGTCCATCTTTAAGCATTCCCAAAGTGCTAACACTTCCAGCATCATTTTCATTTGTTTGTTTTGGGTTTTTGTTTGTTTCGGGGACAGGGTCTCGCTGTGTAGTTTAGGCTGGTCTTGAACTCAATGTGATTCTCCTGCCTCAACCTCCTGAGTTCTGGGATTACAGGTGTGCACCACCACACCCAGCAAGTGCCAGCATTATTGAAAAGTCCAAGTTCATTTGCCTTTGAGACTCAAGGCAAATGCTGAACTGTGAACCCCTGTAAAAATCAAAAAGAAGTTAACCACTGCCAATATACAATGGCACAGGTAAACATTCCCATTCCAAAAGGGTGGCATTGGGAGAAAGAAAAAAAGGGGGCCAGAGCAAGACTGAAAACCAGCAGGACAAACATTAAACCCTGTAGCTCCCTGCCCAGCACCCAGGACAAGTTGTGAAAAAATGTGAACTCTAAAGGAATTGGGCAGTCCCACCCCTAAGGCATTGCCAGTGGTTGTATCCCTCGTGACCTCTCTCTTGAGCTGGCTTGGCTCACTCTTTGTGCCTTTTCTCAGACGCTCCACGCTCCTGGATTTTCCAAGATCCTGGGGTCTCCACCGCACTTCAGGCCTCACAGTCACAGCTTCACATTCTTCCCTCTCAGGGTTACACTGCCTGGTCTCTCAAGCCTTCCGAAATCTTGGTGGGAGCCTTCCTGACCCCACCAGCCTTGCATTCTGTATTCACCTAGAGCCAGCACCACGTGGATGATGTCAGGGTCTGCTGCCCCCTTGGTAGCCAGGCCACCTTGACTCATGGCTGCAGGGGCCTCTGAGTTCCTTGATGGCTGAGCATTGTGAAAACAGTCCCCTGGGTGGCCATCCTTGAGCTCAGGTGCCCTGGGGCTCTCCTCTCAAAGCAGTCTTTCACTTTTGCAGGCCAAAGGGCAGGGTCTTGCTCTGTCCTGACATGCCCTTGAGCCATTTTTTTTTTCTATTTTCCTGTCGTTAGGGGTTTTTTTTGTTGTTGTTTTTGGTTTTTTGTTTGTTTGTTTGTTTTTGGTCTTTTTGAGACAGGGTCTTGCTATGCAGTTCAGGCTGGCCTTGAGCTCACTTTGTAGCCCAGGCTGGTCTTGAACTTGCAATGATCCTCCTGCCTCAGCCTCCCAAGTGCTGGGATTACCACACCTGGCTACCTTCCTGTTGTAAAATACTTGTATTTTTTTCAATACTAATATTTTCAGCAACCACGCTCTCCTTTGCTCTATCTTTGCCACAGCTTTTTTTGGCAAAACTGAAAACTTTA
>RJWM01045207.1:0-12915 GCA_004363535.1 Dasyprocta punctata | reverse complement strand
CAAAATTTTCAACATCCGCTTTTTTTGGTTTACAAAGTCTAAAAAACAATAGAAATAAATTCCTATATGAACTACAGTGAAAATAATAGCACTTTACAGCAAAATTGATCATTACTTCAATTATCACACAAAAGGCAGTTATTAAATATGACAATAGCACATTCTATACACACATTTGGCTTATGCTGACAGCACATGCGTTTTGCTTTCCTGTCTTTTTTTTAGGACATACCTGACATATCACTAGTCTTGCTGCTATGTCAGGAGCTTCTGACTATATTATACAATGAGAACTTACCAGGAAAATAAGGTATCTATAAAATATGTAATGAGTGCTTAGAATAGACATCCGCATTTTCACATCAGCTGTTTACTTGCTTATAAAACCTAAATGATAACATCAGAAATAAATACCTATTTGAAATACAGTGCACATACAAACAAAAGTCTACCACAGGAATAATTTTCACTTCCACTGTCACATCCAAGTCACTCTTCAGACATAAAAACTGCATGTTCCGTGCGCAAGTATTGCTTACATTGATAGCATGTATGTTCTGTTTTCCTGTCATCTTTTTGGCTTTCCTGTTATCATCGAAGGTCTTTGTGATATTGCGTCTGCCTACTCACCTATGAGCTCACCAGCGTGCTCCACAATTCTTTCGTGAGTTCCCGAGGCAGAAACATTTTGTTCTCCCTCTGTTGTAAATGACCTCCAGTCCCAATCCTCTAAGAAAAGTTCTCCAGGCCATCTTGCTCTTGTCATTTTCTTTGTAAGCTATCAAACTATTTATGCCATACATGTTTAGGATCAAGTAAAGCACAAATCATCGAATAAGTTTTGTGCTTCAAGTGACATCACAGTTGTATGACTCATCAAAGTTTCCATCTCAGGCCTCAGTCCTGTCAAGGTTTCTGTCAGTTTTTCCATCATGGTGCAATGTTGACATCAGCCGTACCAGTTTGTTTTCTTTGTCATATCTTTCTAAAATCCAAAGATTATACTATAAAATTCTCTGTTTTAAAATTACACTATTTCATTGAGAATTTCTGCTCTTGCATATTCCCATGCTAGTCAACTTGGTCTCTGTTAGCAAATGTAACATCAATCGGAAACTGGTAAACCAATTGTCCAGTGTCACATTTCGATTAGTTTGGGAGATAAGAGCAACAAAACTGTTCACAATATCATTTGGTTCATTACTATATGAATAAAGTCCTGGTAGCTAAGTTCCAGGATAGTTTTCTAAGTTGAAGGTATGTGTCTGCATCTACCAGGGCATATATTTTTATACCATATTGGAGGTTGTTTTGTTTTTTGTTTTTTTGGCATGTACTGCTTAAAGTTACAGCGACCAGGTTTTTCATGTGCCATTGTACTGAACTAGGCTACTTCTACAAGAAGATCTAAGAAAACTTTTTAAAAGAGCATATCCTAAATACAAGAAATTCAACAATGAGCACTTCGTGGGTAAAACTCACTTGTTGCCACTTTGGAGCTCCTATGTAAACCTAGCCATTCATCTGCCAAGTGGCTGAATGCACAGATGGCCCTGTTCTCCAGGCACAGTTACTGTGAGCCACACGGAGATTCCATTATGGCACATTAAATGTTTGCAGAATGGAAGAATGGGATGGGTGTACTCAAAGATACATACTAAAAAAAAATTACACAGAGCATTATGTGAGTAAAAAAAATTTCAGTTTTACACTTCTGCATAGGTGTACACACATTGCCACAGCGGATGAACACAAAGCTTGCTTCCCGTATCCCCCAGGTGCAGCTACTGAGAGGCACAGCCAGCCACTGTTATGTTAATTTACATAATTTCATTAGAAAAGTATGCAATGGGTTACATTTACCTGTAACAATGCCCCAACTAATACTCACACCGTATAAGAATGACCCAGGAGCCTGGCGTGGTGGCGCACGCCTTTAATCCCAGCACTCAGGAGGCTGAGGCAGGAGGATCGTTGTGAGTTGGAGACTAGCCTGGACTACAAAGTGAGTTCAAAGCCAGCCTGAACTGCATAGTGAGACCCTGTCTCAAAAAATAGGGCCAGGGATTTAGCTCAGTGGTGTAAGTGCCTACCTGGCAGGTGTGAGGTTGTGAGTTTGATTCCTGGTACCCCCAAAAAAAAAAAAAAAAGAATGACCCAGGGAGGTAATAGCAGACAGTGGAGAAGGGCTGAAATGGAGCCCCTTCCCATGGGCCTGTGGGCCTCTCCTACCAGCAGAGCAACCTAGTGATGTTATTTTACATTAAAATGAGAGTTTAAGTGTATTTTAGTGATAAAAATTATTTAATATTTCCAGTATAATAATGTCTTAATAATTGTTATGCTGGAATGTTGTTTGCTTCTGATTTTAAATTTTCCTTATAAAACTTCATCTAAAAGCATGCTATAAAATATAAGCTCTATAGGATAAAAGAAGTGTGTTAAGATCATAAGCCATCACTTACAGTGTAAATAAAACATGACGCTGACTCTTAATACTGATGATGATCATGATTAATAAAAGAGGTAGCTGTTCTCTATACTTCATATTTTTCAAAGTTCCCAATATTCAAAAACAGATTATCATACTTAAGATTAAAAAGCCTGCCTTTCCTACTTTAAGACTGTACAACTGACCTTCTCGATGTTCAAAAACTGGGGCTTAGAGACCAGAGCTTAAAAAAAGAAAACCAAGCTAAGAGGACAGCCAATATTTTGGCCCTTGTTCTTCAAGATCAGCCAGGATCCAGGACATGATGAGAACCCTCTAAAATATCCTACAACTCTGGTGACTCAACCCAGCATCCTAAGCATGGAGATTATTTTACTGTGAAGGACAGGCATCAGCCAGTGTAAAAGGAGGGTCACTAAAAAGGGAAATGTTCCCCCATGCTTCCAAAGGAAGCCACATGTCAAACACAGACTATGACCCATCCTGGAAAATGATACAACTGATAGAGGAAAAGCATTGCAGAGCTAAGAAGCTGTACACATGGTCCCAAAAGTAGTATCTTAGGAGGCTGAACTAACCTTAACAGAGAGAGAGACAGAGAGAGAGAGAGAGAGAGAGATAGTAATGTTAAACAGAAAACCAGGCTAGATATAAAAAGGGCAGTTTTCAGTTTGACCTATAACTTATTGCCATAATAAGTTGATGACTTCCAGTCCCACTATCCCTTCAAAAAATGCATCCTTGAGCCTCTCAGTATATTCTCATTATGTTGAGTTTACTTTCAAGTACCTCTCAGGTAAAGAATTCATTTCTTATATAAGTGCATTTATAAAATAAGAATGGCAATATAAATACCCTAACTACTAAGCTTTGTTATCTTTCTGACATTAACTACCTATATGTTTATATTATCCAGCATTAGTCACTATAAACCATCTGGGATTAATCACTATAATCCTCAGGTCAAAGAAATTAAGCACTATGATAAAAAAATTCTGCGATTGTGGTGGTCACAAAAATGTAGATATCTTTATTTAGTGTACCCATTTGCCATTATCGTAATTAAAATAAAAATTTTAGACTTTTTTGATAAAGAAGGAGTGTGTAAGATCTTAAGTGTCACCTGTTATATTTGGGAAAGCACTTCCAAACAAATAGAGGTTAATATTGCAAATAACAGACATCGCTGACATTTACCACTTTTTGAAGTCACTATTCATCAATATTTGAGTATTAATTTCTGGCCCCAGCTTGTTTAACAAGTTTATAAAATAAAGTTTAAACATCAATAACTTGCCTTTGTCCTCTTTTCCAGACTATCATTTATTAAACAACAAAACTCATCTTCTTTAGCTCCTTTAGTTCACTCAGGGTAAGATTTTTTATCCCTGGCTAGTAATATCAAAATGTCCTTAAAGCTAAAGCATTTACGATAATAGGGACTGTCACATCTTCTTCATGCTTTAACAATAAGGGATGTGACGCACACGTGCACATACACACACACACGCACACACACACACACACACACACACACACGTGCATGCATGTGAGCTAGCAGAGTCGTGCCAGATGAGTGGTGCACCTCCCCATGGACAGCACAGTGAGGGCAGCAGAGGCAAGGACTAACCAACCAACCTCATCCTGGACAAAGACACAGCCCAGGAGAAGGGAGTAGCCAGACCCCATCGTTACAGATATTACTCTACAGTCCACTTGAATCCCTGTCCTGCAGCCTAAATTCAGACAAGACAGGAGGGCTGATCGCCTTTCCCATCTAGCAACAACACAAGGACACACTTTTACTAAGAGACTAGTACACAGAGGACACCTCAAAAACCCAAAGGCCCTAAAGCCAAGCATAAAAAATTGTGAGAAGCTGGAACCCAAAACTGTGTATCTTGGAAAGAAGCCACTCATTCAGTAACACAGAAATTTTTTCTTTGCCTCAACCTTTTTTTTATTATTTTGATTATTTTTATCTTTCCTTTTATCTTGGGTTTTGGGAGATGAGAAGTGTTCTTCATTTTTTTTCTCCTCTTTCAGTTTCTTGTCTTACTTTTCTCTTTTTTCCTTTCAACTTCCTTCTCTTCCTTTTTATCTTATTTTATTTCCTGATTTTGCTCTCTGTTTTTCTTCTTGCTTGTTCTTTCCAACTGTTCTGCATCCACATTTATTTCCTTTTACTCGTCAAAAGGACCTCCTGTCTTACTTTTCTCTCCTCCTTCTCATGTACCATTGATTAATTCCTCATCTTTTCCTGTTTTCATTCTCTGGTTCCCCAACTCCTATACCTTTACTAGTACAACTATTAATCTCCAGAATTAATTTTTCACTATTGAACACTATTCTATTGTTAGTAGAGATAAAAGTGTTCAATTTGGTAGACATTTACTATACACCAGTATTTGTTTAGTCTTAATATTGATACCATAATTATGGATCACTTTTTTGTGATTAATGGTGATACTTTATTGTACTTGGAATTTGTTAATCTTCATTTTGTATTTGACACTGTAATTGATGTTTTTATTAATGTAGCCAAAGTGACATAGCTGTTGTTATTATTTGGCTTATTTCAGATATCAATATCTGCATTTCCTTGTGGTCACTGACAACACTGTGGCCCATTCCTTGAAAACTTAATACTGGGCCAAATATACTGCAACTTACCAACCCAAGAGGTGGTTGGATCCTGGAACTACATGGCCAAAGTCCATAGTTAGCCTTAATACCCCACTATCACAAATAGACTGATCAACATCACTGACCATTAGATAAATACAAGTTAAAACAGAAAAGAAATACCAGAGATGAACAAAAACTTTGAACAAACCGACTTAATGTATACCTACAATGTTCCACCCAACAGAATACACACTGTTTTAGCAACATATGGAAATGTCTCCAAAATAGATCACTTATTAGCAAGTAAATCAAGCTTAAGAAATATAAAAGAAATAAAATTATACCATGCATATTATCAGATCATAGCACAATGAAGTTAGCAATAAACAACAAAAGAAGACACAGAAATTATTCAAAAGCATGGAAAATAAACAATACACTTCAGTAAACAATGGGTTGCAGAACAAACCAAGAAAGAAATAAGACAGTTTCTAAAACTGAGTGACAATGCCAGTATAACATACCAGAACTTATGGGACACAAAGAAAGCAGTCCTAACAGGGAACGCCCACATCACAAAAACAGAACCCAAATAAATAACCTAACAATGTACCTCAAAGTCCTAGAAAGGCAACAGCAATCCAAATCCAAAGTTTGTACAAGATGAGAACAAAAAGCAATGAAATTGAGACCAAAAAACAAACAAACAAAAGAATTAAAGAATCGAGAGTTGTTTCTTCCAAAGCATAAAGAAAATAGAAAAATGGCCAATCTAACCCAAAAGGAGAGAAAAGGCCCAAACCAATGTAATTAGAAGTGAAAAAGGTGAACTCAATGAATATTACTGAAATCAAAAAAATGATTAACAACCACTTTGCAAACCTGTATGCCTGCTTCACAAACCTGTAGGCTTCACCTCAGGGATCTTAGGATGGTTCAACATAAGCAAATCAATAATTTTAACTGCTCATCTCGTTAGGTGCAGAAAAAACTTTTGACAAAATCCAACATCCTTTTGTGATAAAAAAAATCACTGAAGAAAATAGTTTGTTAGGACCTTATCTCAATCTTATAAAAGCTATTTACAACAAAGCTACGGCTGACATCAATCGTACTAAATTGGAAAAAACTAAATGCTTTCCCTCTGAAAGCAAGAACAGGACAAGGATACCCACTCCTTTCAATATAGTATTCAAAATGTTAGCCAAAGTGATCAGGCAAGAGAAAGAAATAAAAAGGATATGTAGGAAAAGAAGAAGTCAGATTATTATTTTCAGATGAGATGATTTTCTACATAGAATACCGCTAAAATATCCACCAAAAAACTGTTAGATTGAATAACTAAATTCAGTAGTTTAGCAGGATACAATATCAATAATAGCAACCAATAGGGAGAAACCTACAGAATAGGAAAAAAAATTTTGCTAGCTATTCCTCAGAAGGCTATTACAAAGAATATATAAAGAATTCAAAAATATTACACCATGCAAAATAAAAGACATAATCAAAAATGGGGAAGCAAAATGAACAGACATTTTACAGAAGTACAAATGGCCAATAAATATGTGAAGAAATCCTCGACATCACTGGTCATTACAGAAATACAAATTAAAAAACACTGAGATTCCACCTCACCCCCCAAAAGAATGACTATTATCTAGAAATCAAATAATAACAAATGCTTTTGAGGCCTCAGGGAAAAAGGAACCCTTCTAAATTGTTGGAAGGAATGTGAACTAGTATAACCACTAGGGAAATTAGTGTGGAGCTTCCTCAAAGAACTGAAATTAGAAATTTCATTTGACCCAGTTATTCCCCATCTAAGTATCTTCCTGAAAGAGTAAGAGACATCATATTACAATGACACATACATATCCATGTTTGTAGCAGCACAATTCATAATAACTAAATCTTGGAAACAGCTTACATGTCCATCAATGATGAATTGATAAAGAAAATGTATTTATATCCAATGGAGTACTACTCTACCATAAATATAAACTTGAGTTATTTGTAAGAAAATGAATACACCTTGAGACCGTAATAAGAAATAAATGAGACACACAAGTTTAAATATCACATCATTTCTCCTATATGAGAAACTCAAAGTAAAATATAGAGCAAAATAAAAGTTAGACAAGAGGAAGTAGTCAAAGGGAAAGATCAAAATATTGAGAGAGAGGTTAGGGAGGGAAAGGAAAGCAGATAAAAGCAAAATTAAGATGTGCTAAGTACATCTGCCAACTCGACACAAGGAATGTAAGCCTTGTGCAAGGCAAACGTAAAAAATAAGAGAAAATAATAAAGGATCAAAGTTTGGGGGTAAGTACCATAGAAAAAATAAAAACCAGGTAAGAAGGAAATCAAATCATAACTGAAAATTGTATTTTTAAGAAGACTGCAACTTCAGTCAAAATTACCCAAGTCGATTCATATCAGCATTCCCATGGTTAATTTTAGGCTCATTTCCGTCCAAACCAACATACCCAAAATTATTCAGGCATACGGAAAGCCTGTAAATTGACTTAATTGAAAAAATAAAGAACAGTAATCTTATCCTAAAATAATAGAGCCAAAGAATGCTTAAATTATCCATGTAAAAAAAAATTTTTAAACTGGGCTCAGACCCATAGCATAGGCCAGTATCATTTTCCTGGGGTTTCCACACCTTCAACAGAAGGATAAATATTCCCTGTACCAGGAAACAATATCACTTTTGAGGGCCTACACTATTTCTTTGAGTGTGTACCTTATAATTTCCACCTAATAAAATCCCTCCCTTGCCTCTTATTGGCTAGTCCTGAAAATTATTTTTCTGTGATGGAAGTCAGAGAATCTGCAAGCTTATTCTTTAAAAGGGTGGGTTAGTTTCCTTATTTTAGTTTAGGGGACCTCTTCAGACCCAGTCCAGTGATAAGTTCAGTCCTTGTCTCAAGCTGAATAAGACCTGGAAAGAGAGGGGAGAAACATAATCTGTATAGATTCTGGAAATTCACACACTCTTCTTTCCCAGAGTACATTTGGTGGAGAACCTCACTAGAGACTAGAAAAAAAATGTTCATTCTTTCTGGCTCTGCTCAGTATTTTGAAATAAATTAGGCAGCTTCCCTCTGTCAGGAGAAATGGGACTGGTCAGGGAGAACCCTGAGGTGGTGAGCACCCAGCCTAGTTCACCAGGGGCCATTCACTGCCATCTCCTTACCAGATTCATGCAAAAGGTCTATGGGCTACTCTGAAAGGCTTATTTATCTGGGAAGCTAAGGCAGGAGGCTCACAAGTTCAAGACCATCCTGGGCAATTTATAAGACCCTGACTCAAAATTTTAAAATTTTTAAAAATGACTGTGAACGCAGCTCAGAGCAAAGGTCCTGAGTTCAATCCACAGTACTGCAAAAAAAAAAAAAAGAATTGAGGATCCATGGACCATACGAAGAAAGAATCATAATGTTAGGGTAGGTTAGCAAATAAGTGAGATAATCACAAAGAGGTAAATGTGCTCTAAAGAAAATAAAACAGGATGGTGTTTCAGATAGAATGGGAGAAATTATATAGCAATTACACTCCCCCAAATCTGAGTGTTTTATAGCAACATAGCTAGCTTTTGTTCTTCTCTTATTCATACCTCTGTACACCATGTAATAAATAGCAGGGACTCTGCTCCATGTTTACTTACCCTTGGACAGCATCAGCACAAATGAGACAGCACTACCAAGACACTTCCCAGCTGGTGAAAACTGGTCCCAGAATCTTGCCCAATAGCAAGAGTATCAGAGTGACACAACCTCCCCACAGGTCCCAAAAGAGACAGCCTGGATGGGCACTCACGATGGTGCAGATCATGGTAAAGGATATAGCTTTTGTCTAACGCGTGTTCCATACTAAAAGTAACTAACGTTTCCTCTTTTTAATGAAAGCAGAAACCCATCCTTACAATACAGTGAAATAAAAGCCACTTCATGTTTACCAGACTTTTCTGTTTTGCAGAGTAAACTGAGTCTTTAACTTTTTCATATTCACCTCAAGTTCACCTTCTTCTAAGCATCTGAAATACCACAGAGCGTCGTGACAGGATTTGGGGTGTTTCCTGGAACTATTTACCTCAATTCTGTGTTTTCTCAGGTCTCACTTATGTCTTGATCAGCACACAGATCTGCACTCTTAGCTGTTGGCAGGACACACATTTTCTCAAAAGGCAAGAAATGAGGAAGTTATCATTCTGAGAAGAAAAAAACTTTATTTTTTTTTTCAAGAGAAAGGTCTCTTGTCTATTAGAACCTAGTATGTTTAGAACTGAACCAAATAGAACTTTTTATTCTCTAAAGCATCTAGTTTGAGTAAGATAAATGGATGCACCTTGACACGATAATGTGTTAGTGTTTATTTAGTTTCCAGAATAGCCTATCTCTTCAAGTCAAAAATATTATTTTTTTGTCTCCAAAAAGGATATAAGTTTACTAAAACCAGGAAAATCTAATCTCCCTGAACTTTAGATTTCTCACCCCAAAATAGGCACAGTCAGCAGTCACAGAGACAAACACTGAGATGATACAAGCTGCTGCTGAGTGGGCTAAACCTCTTTCCACTGTGGTCACGCTGCTGCTCATGAAGGGGCCCTGTATCTTTCCGGTGGTCTAGTGGAGAAGCGGGCTCTCCCCAATGGCCTGCGTAAGAGGTGGCTCTCCAGGTCACTTCAAGAAGGCCATTAGTTTGAGTAACCAATTATGTGGGAAATTTGAGTGACAAGTTCACCTGGTTAGAACACAGTGCTAAATAGCAATATTTTTCTTTTAGGTAACTCTGATAGGTGTCCTTAATATCTACCCTGTAGTACAGTTGTTAAATATACAAGTTTTGGAGTCAGGTAATCTGATATCCAATCATAGCTCATGCACTCACCACCCATCATTTGACTTCTCTATAGCCCACTTTGCTTTGTTTGGGAAGGTGATAACTGGGCTTATTTCATCAGAATATTGTAAAGATTATGACATATTTCCTATAAATCCGTCAGCACGGTACATCAACCTTGAAGGCTGTCAACCTTGAAGAGTAGAAACTCAGTACTCAAAAACTCCTGCAGGTGACGTAGGGATGTCAATTATTCTAGTTCTAGTTGTCAGGCTTAAACATTAATAAATCACTCTGAACAGTAGCGTGAAACTGGGGAAGAAACACTGAAAGTTCCTTCTGACAACTCAGTGTTCAGTATAAGAAATTTCTTCCTCAGGTATGCTTGCCCTCTCCTTTTGTTCACCCACTAGTTTGTATTTTTTTTCCCTTAAAATAGAAGAGATTTTTTTTAAAAATTTAGTTTATTAGTCCATGTGTATGGTACATAATATTTACACTCTTGTGCAAAGTTAGTACATATCACATCTTAATTCCTTTATCTCCTTTCCCTTCTCTCCCTCCCCCTCCACCCATCTCTTCATCTCCTTCCTTTTTTTGTACACATTTACAGTACATTATGTTTATGTCACAAACCCTTTACATTTGAAATCTATTATTGGACCCTTTTATGACTTCTTTCTACTCATTCCAGCATTTTATAATGTATAGACGTTGAAGTCAGTTTCTAGACTCAAGGTAAGTCTATCTCATACTGTTTGGAAAATTAAATAATGTATTGTGAAAGTGTGTGCAAACCAAGTTTCTATTCAAATGTCAGACATTATTATACTTACTGTTTCTTTATATCCTTTAAATATCGTAAAACTTTGTCACAATCTGTAAAAGCCACTGGTTTAACCAGTTTGGCTAGAGTAGTTTGTGTTGTTTTCCTATCTCCAAGGCCACAAAAAAATGCCTTTAGAACAAGTCATAAAAACCAGAAGATGAACAACTAGTTATAGATACAGCTAAAGAGCAGAGCTACAATGCTTTCTCAGTAGTGCTAACCTCATTAAAATGCTAAGATTCACGATAGATAAATGAAAATATGGTTCCTCTGGCTCAGTAGACAATAATCTCAAGATATGTAACTTTTTCAGCTAAAATCAATTCTAAGGATCCACAACACGGAAAAAAGTGTTTTTACTTAAATTACTCATATAGCTGTTTACTGCCATTTAAAAATGTAAAACCCAAAATTACCAACTATTCTTTGAATTTCTCTATCTAATATATGGTTAGGCACTTAGTGTGTAGCACAAAGAGAAAAGGAAAGCCATGAAGATTATATGAGCCTGTTTTACCACTTCATTTTTCTTTCTTCTGTCATAACCACCTATTGCAAGCCCTTCTCATGTCAAATGACAAGTCTCCTTAAGCATACTCTGTTCCTCATACAGTATGTCAAATGCTGGTCACATGACACATACTCCGTACATGTTAATGTCTTCCCTCACACAACCTCATCCAAATTCCACATTTATTTGGTGAAACACCACTATTTCAGTCCATTCTTTTTGTCTCCACAAAAGCCAATATACCAAAACCAGTATGTGTGTATATTCAATTTAGATTAAATAATCAAACATCTTTAAGCATAGAAATTCTAAAAAAACAAAAAATCAAGTATCATCTCTTCAGAAGAATAATGTTTGATACTTTAATAAATTTGTGCAACATGGTATCTGTAGTTAATAACAACTCTTGAAAATTGTTCAGAGTAGATTTAGGTTTTATCACCATAAAAATAAGCATGTGTGGTGATAAATGTGGTAATTAGGTTGATTTAATCATTATGCAAAGTATATAGATTTCAAAACAATACATTGTGCATGATAATATATAAAAATTTTGTCAATTTAAATAAATAGAAATATGTTCATATATATTTTGTAAATGTATCCTAGAATAATACAGTTTGAGTTATTCATCATAGAATTCCTTCTAAACTGAAGAAACAGCATACATAGTTGATCATCTAAAATTATTTATTAAACTCAACCCGAGTAAAAGATTCTACAGCCATTAGTGATAAGATTACAATAAAATTAATAGGATAAAAGTAGATGTCTGTGTATGTGGTATGATTTTGACTGTTACATTTATAGATTTTTTTTTAATATGAGAAGGCATAAAACCACTTGATAGAGAAGTATTTTAGGTCAAATTCCACAAAAACAAATCCTGGAATAGAATGAGGATTTACATGCAAACAATTCATTGAAAAGTGCTTCTAGCAGAAAGTGGCACTGAAGGACAGGAAGCAGCAAGTGAAAGGCCAAGTCACTTGTGACTTAACTGTCCCTGACAGGGCAGTTCCGGCTTGGTTGTGCAGGGAAATCCTGAAGTGTGAATTACATGCAATAGTTTTGTCCTACTGGAGCCAAGAGTGCCGTCTGAGTTTCCATATTCTCGGACCAGTCAGTCAGTAGTTAACAGCTGCTACTGGGATGTGAGACAGGCAGAGAAGCCCCAGGCACTGCAGGCTCCTACTGCCTATGGCAAGGTGGATCTGGGAGCCCCACAGCAGTCCTCTCAACAGTGGTGGCACTCACGGAAGGGAAAATTCACAGTGCCTGAGGGAAGGGTGCACAGAAGCAGAAAAGGGATTGAAAGGGACCTGGGCACAAGGTCACTGGAATTGGCCTAGTGAATTTTTTCCTTCTGAACATTTCAATCATCAGTTTGAACCACACGTTAAAATTATAAGAAGACAGTACTTATAGCAGCACTGTATCCTCTAAGTAGGTAAAATACTTATTTTACTACGAGGTAAAATCCAAATTGTGGGGGTACTAGACAAGGTCCACTCTAATCAATTTTATTTTTCATAGTCTACTGTCACTAGCATGAGGGGCTCCTCCTAGACTTACCCCTTTGCAACTAGAGACACCACACACACACACACACACACTACACACACACACACCACACCACACACACCA
>RJWM01045206.1:0-12894 GCA_004363535.1 Dasyprocta punctata | reverse complement strand
TGTGTGTGTGTGTGTGTGTGTGTGTACTGTTTGAAGGTAGATTTAACATAAAACAGGTAAATGTGCTATTCATAGCATTGCCTTTGATTCCCCCCACCCCAGGAAAAGCTGTTTCCAATGATGATGATGTTCAGAAAGCTGATGTGTCTTCTACAGGACAGGGGGTTATCGATAAAGACTCTTTAGGACCACTTTTACTACAGGTAACTAAAAAGATTTGAACTGTCGAAAGTGCGTTGTACTTTGGTTATATTCTAAAGTGATAAAATAGAAATTTTTGGTTAGGAAGTGAGTACAGCAGCAACCAAAAAGACCTTTCTATGAGGTATAACTCGGTGTTTTTTCTGAAGACAAGGGCAGTAAAGTGTTCTTATGTTTGCTATATCTGTATATATCTACATATATCTCAATCTATCTAATCTATCTTGGGAGGTCCTGCCCCCTAATCAAAATATAAATGCATATTGAAAAAGCACGTAGGCAAATAAACATAAAAACTAAAGCAGGAAAGGGAAGGTAACATATTTCACACAGTTGACCCAGTATTTCACAGAGGTAGTACTTAGATAAATTTTAGCTCTGACCTTTTTTGTGCATTTTTGTATGAACATATGGCCACTCTACAGTTTTTTTGCCTTTTAGTTTTGTTCTTTGGGCAGCTCAGGGGACTTGAACCCAGTCTCTCCTACGTGTTGTGCAAGCTCTGCTAATGTTTTGTGGTGCTAGAAATCTGACCCAGGGCCTCATACATGCTAGGTAAGGGCTTCAGCACTGGGCTACACCCCGAGCTCTTTGTTCTATATTCTCTTTTTCCCTTTTGGTTCTGTATTCTTGTGGAATTTTTAAAATTTAAAAATGGATATTGTTTGTAATTAGTAGCCTTACATAGATTGTGTTAACCTGTAGCACTTACAGTGTTTAAACAACAAGGTCTGAAGTCCTTCATAAAGTTTATGCTTTTTACTTGAATTGTGGTTTTTTTGTTTTGTTTTGTTTTTGTTTTTGTTTTTTTTTTTTGTAGTGGTAATTGAAATCTGGACCTTGCGCTTAACCAGGCACGGGCTGTGCCGCTGAACTACATCCCCAGCTCTACTTGATTATTTTTAAATTCCTCTTTGTAAATTCTCACTTAGAAATAGTATAATGGTTCCTCTAACCTAACTTGGTATCAAATGAGAGGAGCTAAGGATGATTTTTTAAAGCATCCCCCCCACTTTTTTTTTTTTTTCTCTTTTTGGACAAGGTTTCACTTAGGCTGGCCTTGAACTCACATTGTAGCCCAGGCTGTCCTTGGACTCAGTGATCCTCTTGCCTTGGCCTGCCAAGTGCTGGGATTGTGGTTGTGCACCACCACACCCAGCCAGTCCTTTTTAATTAATTTTCATTTCAAGACAGGGCCTTACTCTGTGGTCAGGCTGACCTCACCTCATGAGCCTCCTGCATTATGTATTATTTTTTGTGGTGGTATGGGGGAGTAATTTAGGGGTGCTCACTGAACTATATTCCCAGAACTTATTTAGGCAAGTTTTCATTAACTTGCCCAGGTAGTACTCAATCTTGTGATCATCCTGCTTCAGTTTCCTTTAGTGTTGGAATTATAGACATGCATTGGCACACCTGGCTAACCTAACTCATTTTTCATATTTTAACTTTGTACAGAGTTTTATTAAGTCATTAAGTTGCCCAGGCTGAGCTTGAACTTGTGAGCTGCCTCTATCTCAGCCTGTTAAGAGTGCTAAGATTGTAAGAGTAAGTCCACCATGCCTGGCTTATAGTAACTATTAAATAGTGTACCCTCCCTCCAAGTGGATTATTATTAAGTCTGTTTTCTTACTCTGCTATGGCTGCCATAACAGAATATCACAGACTAGGTAGCTTAAACAAGAGGAATTTTATTGTAGTTTTGGAAGCTTAAGTTAAAGAACAAGGCATAGGTAGGATTGGTTTCTCGAGTCATCTTTCCTTGGTTTGTCACTCTGTACTCATGGCATTTTTTTCTGTGCATGCATCTGTGCATGTATCCTTTTGAGGACACCAGTCATACTAAGTTAGGATCCTGCCCTTAGGACTTCCTTCATCCTCAATTACTTCCTTCAAGACTGTATCTACAAATACTGTAACACTGAGGGTAAGAGCCTCAATATAGGAATTTTGTGGAGGAATGCAGTTCAATCTGTAGCAGCCTGCAGTAACATATCCCATTTTAATGTCCTGTTGTAGGCATTGGATGGTTTCCTGTTTGTGGTGAATCGAGATGGAAACATTGTATTTGTGTCAGAAAATGTCACACAGTATCTGCAATATAAGCAGGAGGACCTGGTTAACACAAGTGTCTACAATATCTTGCATGAAGAAGACAGAAAAGATTTTCTTAAAAACTTACCAAAATCTACAGGTAGACTCTTAGTGTGCGTTTTCTAAATATGTAAAATCTGTTTTCCTTCATTATTTGTTAGAAAATTGAATATACTTTTTAGGAAACCAAGTGATTAAACTTGTATAGCAAGGTAAGTGGTTTTTAGAAAAAATTTCAAATATGGCCTCAGTAAACTTAAAATATAGAATATGCATTATTTTATGGGGCTAAAAGTACATATAGTATGATTTCTCTTGAAGTTGAAATTCATGTTGTATATACGACTGTTTTGAAACGTTAGTGTAGATCATACCATGAAAACAAATGTAATGAGGAAATACTGTTTTTTTGTGTGTGTTGAGACTTGATCTTGCTATGTTTCCCTGACTAATGTCAAACCGTTGGGTTCAAGTGATCCTGTGCCTCAGCCAGCTGGGTAGCTGCAACTACAGGCATGCATTATCACACCTGGCTTATAGGTTGAATTTTTAATGATATCATAGACTGAGATACTAGATTTTTAAAAAGTCATTTCAATTTGTTTTCCAAAGTTAATGGAGTTTCCTGGACAAATGAGACCCAGAGACAAAAGAGCCATACATTTAATTGTCGTATGTTGATAAAAACAGTACATGATGTTCTGGAAGACATGAACACTAGTCCTGAAATGCGCCACAGATACGAAACAATGCAGTGCTTTGCCTTGTCTCAGCCACGAGCTATGATGGAGGAGGGAGAAGGTAAGAGAAATCATGTTTATGTTTGTGAAACACATACCAGCCACATTGAAGTTTTGTAAGTTCCATCATTCTCACTCTTATTTATTTCCTTGTCTTTGATCACATACTGAATAGACATTAAAAAACAATTATATAATCTTTATCTGGTTAAATTTTTATTGTAGATTTGCAATCCTGTATGATCTGTGTGGCACGCCGCATTACTACAGGAGAAAGAACATTTCCATCAAATCCTGAGAGCTTTATTACTAGACATGATCTTTCAGGTAAAAACTGTGTGCATGTCCATGCATGCGCTTGTGTGTATACTTCTCTTCAGTTTGAAAATTGCTATAATAATAGGGCTGGGGATGTAGCTCAGCGGTACAGTACTTGGCTGGCAAGCGCGAGGTTGAGAGTTCAATTCCTGGCACCCAAAAAAAAAAAAAAAAAAGGAAGATTGCTATAATACTTAACTATGTTTACAGTCTTAATAATCATTTAAGTGCTTCTACCCTGGAATTAATTCTCATATCCTTTTTTCTAGTAGAACCCTAAGTGAATTTCACTGCCACTCATAGCATTTGAGTATATTTGGCACTTGACAAATTAAGCAACAAATACAGATTCACATTTTACTCCAAGTGTCATTTTGCATCAGAATTTAATACCACTTTTCTCTGACTTAAAGCCCATTTATTCTTTGTGTGTGTGTGTGTGTGAGGAATTGAACTCGGGACCTTGCACTTATCAGCTAGGCCCTTACGAAAGCCCATTTATTCTTTTTTTTTTTTTTTGTGGCACTGGAGATTGAACTCACAACCTCATGCCTGTCAGACAGGAGCCAAACTCCCAGCCCTAGTTTTTTTGAGGCACGGTCGCTCTATGTAGTTCAGGCCGGCCTTGCGCTTGCGTTGTAGCTGGCCTTGAACTCACAACACTCCTCCTACCTCAGCCTCCCGAATGCTGGGATTAAAGGCATGCACCACCACGCCCGGCAAATGCCGTTTATTCTAAAGAAAGCTTTTCATGTCTAGAGATGTAGCTCAGTGGCATGGTGCCTGCCTGGTAAGTACAAGGTCCTGAGTTTGATTCTCAGTACTCCCCCTCCCCCCAAAAAGATTTTCTAAAATACAGGTCATGAAAATTACAATATTTCTTAATGTCTCCATGAGTTTCCAATAGATTTGCCATTTTTGGCCATAAGAATACAAAGTTGATTACGTCACAGTAGAGAAGGCACATTTAAGAAGGTAAACACAGTGGCACTATTACCTGTATTTACCTTCAGGATCAGTCTTGTGATCATCTAACCCTAAACGTTGAGGCCTACACTTCCTTATATATGCTTCATCTCATGGAAGTGACATAGAGGCTTGGTAATAGAGAAGAAGTTAGCTTATTGTCCCAGATCACAACTAATTAGAGAATGTACACCTTGCTTGATTTAAAAGAAAGCCTGTAATCTTGGCTTTGTGTAACACTAGTTTTACACACAATGTGAACTTTTAGTGATTTCCTAAATGGAGTAGTTTTAAATATAAAGCATTTACATCATTGTGAAAGTGATTTCATGAGCAGAATAGTTTTAAAGAAACGTAAAGCATGTCTGTGACTATTAGAGGGTGTGTGTAATATGTATGTGTTTGTCACATGGTTTAGGGCTAAGCTTAGAAGAAGGGGTTGATGACTATTCTGTATTCACAGTGCACAGGTACTTAATTCCTGATTCCCAAAATGCATTATCTCTAGTCATTTTTCCCCCCACTATGACATTTTTTGGGGTCACCATTAAAACTCATTTTAAGCAGATTATTGAACTTGTGGCTTAACTATTTCAGGTCAGTCCACATTAGTTCTTTTCATCTCCAGTAGCTTTTTCAGAACTACGTTGCTGTGGATTCTCATGAGTTTTCTTAGTCTACACTTTGTTTTCTAAAGTAGTTTTACTATTTGAACAAGATGATGAATGAATTGGTGTTTTTCTGTGTCTTTCCCAGTCTGCTCAGGGTCAGCTTATTGGCTACTTATTTCTAGTCTTTCAGATTTCTTGGGTTGCGATATGTCATCTTTAGGATTTAAGTAGCCCTATTGCTATTGAATATAACCAGTATCCTGGATCTGATTATTGTATTTTTTAGTAAGGCATGTGCAGAACAAATAAATAATAATTGCTAATTTTGATGTCATCATGAGCTTGAGTTATAGTCTGCTGATTTTTGGCCCTGCAAAGTATTTTGTTCCCACCAAGATCCATGCCATGGAATTCGGTTACATAGTTTTTGCCTTACGCTTACTCAAGTAATTAATTTGAGTTTTCTAACTGCAACTTCTTCATTCTGCACATCATCAGCAAGCATCACTTCAAACATTTCAGTTCCCCCAGAGTATTTCCATGCCTTCTTCAGGCATTTCCCCCACCTTTTCCCAACTTGGAAGCTCACTAGGTTTTTGTTCAAGAGTTTTTAATCCCCCTGCTTCAAGTCATAGATGGAGCTGACAGTTCCAGTCACTTGATCCTTTTGATGACTAGGCTCTGAGATCCTCTAGGTGTACTACCCTAGATCACCTCATTAGAATAGATTTGATCAGAGAGATTCCTTCTGAAGCAACAAAAGATAATGTTATTAGAAAATATAAGGGCTTTATGAGTTCTGTGCTGGGAAGTGGACAAGACAAATACATACTATACCCCACAGCAGAAGGTGTGGGCATAAGAGCGTTCTGCAGGGCTGTCTTCAAGAGGATGGGTAGCATGAATTTGGAGTAGGGAAGGCAGAATAAAGATTTAATATCTTTTGTTTCTTTTGTGCTATAAGCCATGGGATTGACAGCACTAAATACTTTTGGGTGGCTTTTAAATTTTTATTTTCTATTATAGGAAAGGTTGTCAATATAGATACAAATTCACTAAGATCCTCCATGAGACCTGGCTTTGAAGATATAATCCGAAGGTGTATTCAGAGATTTTTTAGTCTTAATGATGGGCAGACGTGGTCCCAGAAACGTCACTATCAGGAAGGTAAAGACATTTGGTGTTGACTTTTGACCTAGATAGTTATAACACACACGTGACTATAGTTGTGGCAGGAGGAAAATAATTCCTTGTTTGTTCCTAACAGGGTGTCATTCTGTAATTGAGTCTATCTTGAACTCATTACCTGTCCCAGGCTGCCTTGAACTTGCAGTGATCCTCTTGCCTCAGTCTCCCATGTACTGTGATTATAGGCACACACCGTTATTTCTGAGCTTACGTATTTTGATTATAATTTTGATGCAAGTCCAGTCTTTCGCTTAAACTTAAAAGATGTTTTCTTATTTTTTTCTTTTCCAAGATGGGCTCACCATATAGTTCTGGCTGGCCTTGGACTCACTATATAGCCTCAGCTGCCCTCAGACTAGCAGAAATCCTCCTGCCTTAGCATCCTGAGTGCCTGGCAATGGTTTTAAAAAAATGTGTGCTTGAAATACAATTCATTCCTCTCCTCTTCTGTATAGAAGTATTTATTTTACTAATTGTAGATACTAGCAATAGTGTGTTTTCCTTAACAGCGTATATTCATGGCCACGCAGAAACCCCAGTGTATCGATTTTCCTTGGCTGATGGAACTATAGTGACTGCACAAACAAAAAGCAAACTCTTCCGAAATCCTGTAACGAATGATCGTCATGGTTTTGTCTCAACCCACTTTCTTCAGAGGTAGTAATAGATTACTGTGCATTTATAACATTAAATGCAGTGTGTTCATAAGATGCTTTATTAGTGTAAAACGGGAAAAATTAATGAGAAGAAAATTGTTGGATTGGGTGAAGCTAGTTTAGATTTGTAGATTGTTTTCTTATCAGTTTTTTTTTGGGGGAGGCGTCTTTTTGAGACAGTGTCTGGCTATGCAGTTCAGGTTGGCCTCCAACCTTTGTAGCCCAGGCTGGCCTCAAACTCACAGTGATCCTCCTGCCTCAGCTTCCCAAGTGCTGAGATTACAGGTGCGCGCCACCACATCTGGCTTATCACTATATTTTTATATAAAACGATTATTTCACTAAATAATTACTCCTGGGAAGTCTAAGGGATGGAAAGACTGGTAGATTAAAGAGGATATAAAATCTGATTATTTCTGTTATGTTTTATTTCTTTGGGGGAAGACAGAGTTTGGATTTTTTGACAGGGTCTTATTATGTAGTCCAGGCTCACCTTGAACTCTTTATGTATCCTACCCAGGCTTCCTTTAAACTTGAGGCCTCCTGCCGCAGCCTTTCAGGTGCTGGGATTGCAAGTGTGCACCACCATGCCTGGCTTTTCATTTCTAATGATGTATTACATTACTTTTCGGGACTGAACTTAAAATTTGAAGGTACCTTGTGAGAATAAAGGATAGTAACTACTGGTATTGCTAATGGTAACTGAACAGATGGATATTGTTTAATTATCCTGAGTAATTTGTAGGTATTTCCAGGTTAACCCCTAGATATGTGGCAACTCTAAGGCCGTGCTGAGATCCCAGCTAACATAACTGTTGGTCCCTGATGGTGTTGTGGTGATATCACTCTAATTTAGATTTTCTGACTTGCCAAAACATACATTGTTAGATTAGTCATCAGACCGAAATTGGGTGTGTTACAAGGTATTTCCTGGGCAGTTACTTCATCCTTCTTTTTCTCTGTCTGTCTCCCTTCTTTCTCGTTGTCTGTCTGTGTTGCCCCAAATATAATATAGGGCTTTAATGCATTCGTGTAACTTTTTAGTCAAAGTTTGATGTGTTCTTTCTTTGCAGAGAACAGAATGGGTATAGACCAAACCCAAGTCCTATAGGACAAGGCAGTAGACCTCCTGCATCTGGATGCAGCAGTTCTGTAGGTAGCATGAGCTTATCACCAAATCAAGGCTTACAGATGCTGAGCAGCAGGGCCTATGGCTTGGGAGACCCCAGCACCACAGGGCAGCTGAGTGGAGCTAGATATGGGACTTCCAGTAACATTGCTTCATTGACGCCGGGGCCAGGCATACAGTCACCATCTTCCTACCAAAACAACTATGGACTCAACATGAGTAGCCCCCCACACGGCAGTTCTGGTCTTGGCTCTAATCAACAGAATATTATGATTTCACCTCGTAATCGTGGGAGTCCAAAGATGGCCTCACATCAGTTTTCTCCTGTTGCAGGTATTCACGTTGTGTTTTTCTTTAGTTTTTTCCCCCCATACCCCTGTAATTCTTAACCAGTTAATTAATTTTGCAATAGAAACTGACATATTGTTTTAATGTCTAATATCCTACTTTTCTTCTAATTTTTCTCTAAATCCAGGCGTACAGTCTCCCATGGGATCTTCTGGCAATACAGGGAGCCACAATTTTTCCAGTAGCTCTCTCAGTGCCCTGCAAGCCATTAGTGAGGGTGTGGGGACTTCTCTTTTATCCACTTTGTCTTCACCAGGACCCAAACTGGATAATTCTCCCAATGTAAATATAACCCAACCAAGTAAAGTGATCAGTCAGGATGCCAAGAGTCCCTTAGGCTTGTACTGTGACCAGAATCCAGTGGAAAGTACAATGTGTCAGTCAAATAGCAGAGATCACCTCAATGACAAAGAAAGTAGGGAGAGCAGTGGTGAAGGGTCTGAGAATCAGAAGGGTCCTTTGGAAAGCAAAGGTCATAAAAAATTACTGCAGTTACTCACCTGCTCTTCTGATGATCGAGGCCATTCCTCCTTGACCAACTCCCCCTTGGATTCAAGTTGTAAAGATTCTTCCATTAGTGTCACTAGCCCCTCTGGAGTCTCTTCCTCAACATCTGGAGGTGTGTCCTCCACATCCAATATGCATGGGTCACTGTTGCAAGAGAAGCATCGGATTTTGCATAAATTGCTGCAGAATGGAAATTCACCAGCTGAAGTAGCGAAGATTACTGCAGAAGCCACTGGAAAAGACACTAGCAGTGCAGTTGCTTGTAGTGAAGGAAATGTCAAGCAGGAGCAGCTGAGTCCTAAGAAGAAAGAGAACAATGCACTTCTCAGATACTTGCTCGACAGGGATGATCCCAGTGATGCACTCTGTAAAGAATTACAGCCCCAGGGTGAAGGAATGGATAATAAAACGAATCAGTGCAGTAGCTCCACCATTCCCAACTCAACTCAAGAGAAGGAGCCTAAAATTAAAACCGAAACAAGTGAAGAGGTAACTGATTTTCACTCTGTTGTAGCTTATCGTGTGTCATCTGTTTAGAAAGATACTGTTATATACACCATACTTATTTTCTCCTTTAAGGCTTATTTAAGGGAAGTTAGTTGGGAGTTTTCATTTCTTTGTAATTTTTTGGGGCTTTTATAATGTACTGTGTTACAATTTGGAACTATCAGCTGTATATTTTCTAAAATGTAAATATACCTTACGTAGGCAGTCTGAAATTTTTGGGGCTGTGTTGTTGGATTGAGCAAATTGGGTCATTAGAAAAGAAAGGTAAAAAAAAATTGAATTGAGCCACATGATTCTGATTTTTATCTAATAACCAAGTTTTTACTTAACATGCTCACATCCTATATAAGCATTTCCCGAACTTCTCTCATAGGAGCAAATGAAAAGCTTGAAGAAGTCTCACA
Source organism: Dasyprocta punctata (assembly GCA_004363535.1). Classification (NCBI taxonomy): domain Eukaryota; kingdom Metazoa; phylum Chordata; class Mammalia; order Rodentia; family Dasyproctidae; genus Dasyprocta; species Dasyprocta punctata. Next base: position 3,225 of record RJWM01045206.1, on the reverse strand, counting down.
TTTCAAGCTAGTGCTCATCACATTTGTTGATCAAAGCTTTTTTTAGAGCATCCATATGAATATCCTGTTAGATACCAGCTAGCAACTTACATTATTCATCACACTTACTTATAGAAAGTATGTGTAGATGCAAACATCGGTTAGCTAAAGATCAATTTTTCTGCTAGTGATTGTTACCTGAAAATATGCATTTAAAATTTTTTTACTTTGTTTTTATAGTTTGAAAACTACATGTCTAATGTAAGTGAAAAAAATGCCCTTTTATTTTCATTTTTATTTTTTGTGGTGCTGGAGATCCTTGTGCAAGCAAGGCAAGAACTCTACCACTGAGCCACATTCCTAACCCAAAAGTGCCACTTTAAAAGTACCAAGTTCAGTGATTTATAAGGTGTTCATATTTCTAAGGAGGAAGATTAGGGATGGGAGTCATAAGAAAACAGGCATTAAGTTGGGCATTATCATTTCAGGTAACTATTGTATTTTGTTTGTTCCCTCTTCATATATTTTCTTCTGTTGAATATATTTATAGGTGTATGATATACTACACAGGTTAATTTTTAAAATTTCATTTTCAGGCATCTGGAAACTTGGATAATCTAGATGCTATTCTTGGTGATCTGACTAGTTCTGACTTTTACAGTAATCCTATATCCACAAATGGCAGTCATCTGGGGAGCAAGCAACAAATGTTTCAAGGAAGTAATTCTTTGGGTAAGGGCAAACCAGATCTTGTTGTTTGAAACTTTTTTGCATACTTGTATTTTTTTTCCCTCACACCGAGAATTGAATTCAGGACCATGGACTTGCCAGGCAGGCACTATGCCACTGAACTGTATCCCTGCCCCACTTGTATTGTTCTTATATGAAGACAAGGATATAACTGCCATTTTAAACTTAAAGAATACATACTGTGCCTTTCAGTTTTTTACACTAATTCGTAGTATATGGTTTTTTATTTTTTATTTTTGTTTTTTGGTACCAGGGACCAAACTCATGATCTGGTGCTTGCCAGGCAGGTGCTTACAACCACTGAGCTAAATCCCCAGCCCTAGTATATGGATTTTTAAAAGTGTTTTTTGAGCTACTTTTCTTTAAAAAATTCTGTTTCTAATCAGTGTATCAGTAACCATGCTATTTGTCAGAAAATGTTAATTTTCGATTATCAGTACATACAATAGTTGCAAGGGCTATGTCTTTTTAGCCACAGAGCATTGAATTAAAAAACAACTCAGATGATACGTTAAAACCTATCCTCTGGTCTTAGCTAAGTTCTCATGTATTTCTTAGCATTTACTTATTGATCATTTACATGGAGATATTCTGGGTATCAGTTGAAAAAGAATAATTTATAATTACCTAGAATGATGGTTAATGGTGTTCAGTGGCACTGTTTTCTAAACTGAAACCAATGATCAGATCAGTCAAATGTATTGGGGAAAAAAGGGGGAAATATTCTAGGAGAAATGCGATTTCTTTGTTTTGTTTTTGTTTTTCTATCCAGAATCGAATTATGGGCCTCGTGCTTGGCAGGCAGGCTGTACTGCTGAGCTACATCCCTGACCCTGTTTTTGGTCTTTGGAGACAGGTTCTCACTATGTAGTTTAGGCTGATCTTGAACTCACTGTGTTGCCCAGACTGGCCTCAGACTCAGAGATCCTCCTGCCTTAGCCTCTTGAGCTGGGGTTACCAGCATGTACTTCCATGCATAGTGGGGATTTATATATTTCATTTCTTACTTGATTAGAAGGCAGATTACTTGGCTATATTTATTGTAAAATTATAATCATAGAATATGTTTAATAAGCACATGTACATAAGAACCTCCAGGAGTTGGATATGTTAGTAAATTACTGGTGACTTTGTCTCCTTTTCTCCCCTCCCCCATCTCACTCCCTTTTTTGTGGTGCTGGAGATTGAATCCATGGCCTCATGCATGCTAAGCATGCCCTATGCCACTGGGCTACATCCTTAGCCTGGTGAATTTTTTAGTGTGTCATGAATCAGAATATTAATGATCACACCAGATTATAGAAGAATATCTAAGACTTCAGCTAACACTGTGATTGTTTCTACTTTATTTGTGATGCATTTTTTTTTTTTAAAACGGTATTTATTTTTTTAAGGGAATATTTGTTTTTGTGACATTCTCATGGGGGGAATGGTAGTGTTTATATCTTTTTTTTTTTTTTTTTTTTTTTTTTTTTTTTTTTTTTTTTTTTTTGGAGATAGGGTATTGCTATGTATTTAAGACTAGTCTTGAGGCTGTGTAGCCCAGTGTGACCTTGAACTTGTGATCCTCCTACCTCAGCCTCTCAAATACTGGGGTTACAGGCAACTTGATCACTTACATGTTGAGTTAGGACAAGACAGACATTATGTAGTGTGTTTCTTTGTTTTTAACAGGTTTGAGAAGTCCACAGTCTGTGCAGTCCATTCGTCCACCATATAGCCGAACAGTATCTTTAGATAGCCCTGTTACTGTTGGCTCAAGTCCTCCAATGAAGAATATCAGTTCATTCCCCATGTTACCAAAGCAACCCATGTTGGGTGGGACTCCAAGAATGATGGATAGTCAGGAAAATTATGGCTCAAACATGGGTAGGTTGTTTCTAATTAGTATTTTATGCTTCAAAATTTTTTTGGGTGAAAACAAGATTTAACTATTTAGAAGTATTTAAGTAATGAGAAGAATAAGTTTAAAAATATCATTAACATAATGTTTCTTTCATAAAGGTATTTATTTTATGTCTTGGTTATTTAAATTCTTAAACAATCTGCTGGTCTAAGACGTTTTTCTAGTGTGTGTGTAGGAAGTGGCCAATTGAAACCATCATATTTGCCAAGGACTGGTCTCAAGATAACAGACTGCTCTGTGAAAGCCAGTATCTTAATGACCTTAAGTAGGATTTCATTATGCTGCTGAAAAGACCTAATCATTTTTGCCTGTTGTAGGTGGACCAAACCGAAATGTGACTGTGAGCCAGACTCCTAACTCCGGAGACTGGGGCTTACCAAATTCAAAGGCCAGTAGAATGGAATCTATGAGTTCAAACTCCATGGGAAGGCCAGGAGGAGATTACAGTGCTGCTTTACCCAGTTCTTTACCCAGACCTTCAATGGGAGGCACTATGCCAACCTTTCCTCTTCGGTCAAATAACATACCTGGTGCAAGACCAATGTTGCAGCAGCAGCAGCAGCAGCAGCAGCAGCAGCAGCAGCAGCAGC
>RJWM01045205.1:0-12905 GCA_004363535.1 Dasyprocta punctata | reverse complement strand
GATGTGTGCCATGATGGAGGTATTAGTTAGCTTGATTGTATCATTTGCAAGTAGACATATATCAAACATTTTGTGCACTGCATATGTATACAATTTTCATTTGTCATTTGTACCTTAATGAAGTTGGGTAAAAATAACCACAAGCTTACTTGCTTATGCATCGGTGCCACATAAAAACACATTTAAAAAACATTTTCCATTGCGCATGTAGTTTTTTGATAACTAAACTCTTAGTTTCTTAATTTTCATTTAAAATGTCAAGTTTAGAAAGATGAGAAATTGTATTTTTCCTTAAGAATTTTTGTTTTATAGCGTGTTCTACTACTTTAATGTATTTTATTGAGGTAGTATGAATAGTTGTTAAGGGTGTAGACTCTTAATCAAGACCACTTAGGTTCAGATGTGGGCTATAATGGCACTAATAACAGTACCTACCACACAAGGCAGTAGAATTATGTATAGAATTGGTTTTAAAAATTAAATATTTGTAAAACTCTAGATCCTTTCCAGTAATATAGTACACATTAGTAGTTGTTATTGTCTTTCCCATTTTCCATTTAAAATCGGTAGTAATAGGAGACCCTGCTAAATTATATTTTTTTCTAATATAAGGATTTAAAAATCACAAGCTGAAAAGTTTGTGAAACATTTTTGAAATACATAATAATTAAAATGCTGGCCATAATCAATGTTTGGAAGTCAACTGTTTTAACTTACAGTTAGGAAATACAGTTTTTGGAAAATTGTTTCAATTCAATTGATGGTAGCAATACAGTTTTGATATCTAATGTGAGTGGTGAAGGTTGTACTCTTTTCATGAATTTTTATCTCAAGTTTATTTTGCTATGTAGACATGTGTCTAATAAAAAAAGATGCTGCATAAACCATCGTTTGAGTTTGAATGTGCTTCTGTTTTTGGTTGAGGTATAAATGTTATTTCTGGCTGTGTTCTTCATACTTAGCTCTTCTTACAACAAATGGAAACTCCTTAATTGTACCTAAGGGAATAGTTAATCCACGATGGACATATGGTGGACAAAAGCTAAGTCTGGTAAACGAAATACAATTATAAATGGCAAATATGTGAATGCCTACAAAGGCTGGCAAATATGAAAGGTAAAATATTTGAGATTAGCAAATTTTGTGTAGCATAATTTTTCTCTTTTTGGCAAGCTTGTGTCATGCTTGCATACATAAATTTAATTAAGAGACGTGCTGTCAAGTTATGTGTAAAGCATATACTTCTTTTTTATTGTTTGTTGAACTCTGAGATGTGACTTGGTTGCCAATAATAGAGACCGATGATCTCACTTTTTTGGAAAGTGACTGCTCTTTGATTGGAAGCAGTTAATTAGCTTTAACCCAAAACAGCTCTTGGACTTTATGGATTTAGTGTTCTGTGGTTGCATTGCTCCAGCAAAAGGTTAAGTATTAATGGAAAATGGTCACAGCCCTTTTACTTAAAGAAAACATGTTACTTGTAAGTTTTCTTTTGATTTCACTTTTACAGTTACATTGAATGTCTTCTTTCATTTAGCCATCCATAAAGCAAATATTGTTGCACATGCAATGGATAATAAGTCTTTTTAGGACTACTTGTGTGGCAAGTCACAGATCATTAACTGCAAGTAACCACCTGATTTGAGGGAAGCCTGGAAGCATCATTATAGTGAAATAAGCTTTTATTTAGGTATCATTGCAGCACATTGATTTATAGAAATGTCACAGATTGCTACTGTGAAAATATATTCTCATTATCATTCAGGGAATAGTAGAGATTAACTGCTGTGACTATAAAAGAGATGTATTGCTAACAATGGAGAAAAGAATAATAAACACTGTGCTTTGTGTTTTATCTAATAATTACTTTTAAAGACCTATTAAGTAATTAGACTATCTGAGATGATTCTTTTTTATTTTAAAGAGAACAGAAAAAGCAAGCAATCAAAGAACAACAAAAGCAAACTAACAGCAACAGCAAAAAACAATAGTGATAATAGGATTTCAAAACAAGATGATAGGAATTTAACAATGGTTGTTATATTGCATATTGTTATCTTCAGAATAGTTGTTTAGATTACCAGATACAGGCATGCAAGATTGATCAAACAATATAATTTTCCTCTGAGCAGTTTCTTTCCCTTTTACTATATCTATTGTAACTTTTGGGTCTTATTTACTCTTTCAGTTTCTTACACCAGTGAGACAGTATAGTGCTTACACATGCAAGCCTGATTTATTTCACTTACGAGTATGGTTTCTAGTTGCATCCATTTACCTATAAAAGCCTTGAGTTTATCATTCTTTATGATTGAGTAGTGTTCCATTTTAAAAATATCACATCTATTTTATTCATTCCTCAGTTGATGGACTTTTGGGTTATTTCCAAGATTTGGCTATTACATAGGTGCACGTATATTGCTATGGTATGATGTTTTCAGTTCTTCTGGGAAAATACTCAGAAGGGTAATAGCTGAATCGAATGGAATCTCTAATCCTTCTTTTTTGAGGAATCTCCACACTTATTTCCACAGTGATTGTACCATCCACAGTCCCACCAACAATGGAGAGGGGCTCCTTTTTCCCCACATCCCCACCAGCATTTTTTATTGGTTAATTTCTTGATGTTAGCCAGTTTCTCTAGGGTGAGATGATATCTCAGTATTATTTTAATTTGCATTTTTAGAAAGCTTTTGATTTTGTGATTCTATACACGTACTAAAGGTATGTTCTGAGTTCTCCATACTTTGAAGTACATTTAAGTTAAGCAGCAAGTAAGGAATAGCAAACATTATATAACTGTTTAACATACAGTGCTTAAGCACTATTTTCTATGTATCAGTAGTCAGCTACTTTTTAAGATCAGCATTTGCATAGATCTTGCCTTCAGTAAACTTAAAGTCTTGATGTTTTTTGTCCATTGTCCTCACCTTCCATAATAAAACTACAAAAGAAATAGAGCATGTAATTTAGTTGTGTTATAAACAGGGAAAAATTGTCAATTAAGGATTAAGAAGTAGAACTTATAACTTTGAAAAATTAGTAGAGATTGGATAAGTGGAAGTGCTAAATTTCAGGCATAATGTTACATTTTAAAATAAGATGCTAATATGAGTGAATGAGACAAAAAAATCTTGAACATTTCTTAAATATTTGATCCATTAAATAGTCTATGCCAGGTATTTACCATTTTTTAATAACTTTAAGTTGTTGCATTATAATATTGATTTTCTTTGAGTTTTATTAATTTATATGAATATATACATATATTTATATGGCACTTGGCACATTGGTACAGGTTTTTTCCCAATGTGCTTAGGTAGCTAGTTTGCTATTCCTGTTAGGCTAGTGGTGAGTTTTTCATGTGTGATGATGATGTGATACCCCGTTACAAAGCTTCTGTGATGTGCTGGGCATCACGTGGGCTGAGCGTCATGAGACTCAGGAGACTGGAAAAGTAACCTGTTTGCTGTGAGATGGCCAGTGTGAGACCAGGTTGAGATTCTCCTCTTCTTTCCATCTTATTCTAGTGAAGTCTTGAGCCAATGCAATGATCTTCCTTCTGTTTGGAACTTAATGTTACCTTTTTTTGCAGTTAAAATGTGTACACACATACCATAGCACAAAAAGCTTTTAGGAACCTAACTTTAGTTTTAACAGTGTGGAGCTTACTATTACTAAAGTTCCATGGCACCTAAGGTAATTTAGCCTTTTGGAAAGGAGTTTCAGATTCCTTATATGATATCTCAAAAGAACACATTTTACAGTTCCCTCAAATAAGAGTTCCATTTCTGTGTTTTGGTGTTTTTCTCCATGTTACTAAATCAGGATCTAAATAACTGAAAAATATTAGAGTGTGTTATTTTACTAGGGTTGTTGTAATATGGTGCCTTAGATTGGGTGACTTAACCTTACAGTTCAGGGGAATGAAAGTCCAAGATCAGTGCACTCGCAGGGTTGGTTTCTTTTTGATGCCTCTCTCCTGGGCTTGTAATGATTGCCTTCTCTTCCACTTGACTATCTCCCAAGTCTTTTTACATTTTGGGAATTTTTATAGTTTGACTTCCTGGCTTTTCTTTGCCTGTCCTCAGTTTTGCCATAAATATATGCAACTTGGTAGTCAAGAACATTGTAAGGAAACTCTTACAAGGAGTTCAGCACATGTTCTACTTGAAGAGCTCCACTTTCTGGTAGTATGTTTCACACAACCCCAAAGACTTCTGCTGGTTTGATCTGTGATCTATTTTCTCTTTTTAACAAGTTTATCACTCTCTCTGGCTCCCTTTCTCTCTTTCTGTCCCTCTCTCTCTCTCTTGCTCTTTCTCTCTGTGTGGTTCTGGGGATTGAAGCAGGACCTTTCCCCGGGGCTGTAATACCCAATCTTTCATTTAAAAAAAATGTTTTTCTGAGTCACAGTCTTGTTAAGTTGCATAGGCTGCTCAAACTTAGCAATCTTTTTGCCTCAGTCTCCCAGAGTGGTGGGATTATAGGTGTACATCACCACACTACAGTTTTCCTCTCCATAGTATGATCTAGAAAGTGCCTCCAGCTAGAAAAACAAGAGTTTACTGTCTTAGTATTTCATCTGTCAGGGATTATGTGCTTGTTCTACTTAATGTCTGCTGCCTCAAAGTAATTGTTTTATATATTTCCACCAATTTTCAAGTTGTTTACAGCAGGAGGAAAGTCTGGTCCTAGCTGTACAGTTATAACTGAAAAAAGTAGTATCTAAAGGTTTTAACTCTTCAGATATTTAATGTATTTAAAATGTTTTCTATTTTCAAATTTACATATGAAGTGAAATGTCGGCTTGGGTGTATATGACTCAGGAGTAGAATGTGATTTGCATGTGTGAGACTCTGTGCTTAATCTTCAGCCCTAAAATAAAAGATTATAACAAAGGTTATATAGTTTGTATAAATTACATAATTTATATTTTGGGTTAGCCGTTTTCATGAACAGAATTTCTAAACTCAGAAACAATGAGAATAAATGGTTAATTTTGTACTAAGTTATATTGAGAATTGTGAACATTTGAGTCATGAGACAGCCATTTTTTAACATTATACACATTCTGGTCATGCAAAGTAGGAAGAAAAGAGCATGTTAATGAAGATTAAAAACCCACACAAGCCATTGTTTCTTTTAGAGACTGGCCCTGAAAACCCAAACCCTTTAAAGTACATGTCTCTGCCCTTGAATCAGGTTAATTAGCCAGAGTGAAAATATTCTCATTGGTCATCATTTTGAGAGTAAGGATTACCAAGACTAAGATTAGTAATAAAATATTATAAAGCTCAACCAAATGTTTTGATTAGCCTTGTTGAATAACATGAGAATAATTTCATCAGTATAGTATGATAGTATCTTTATTTAGCAAACACCTGTAAAGGGCCTGTTTTGTCTAGGAATCATACAAAATACTGAGAACCCAAACAGGACAATAGATTAACAATGGCTACTGCCTTCCCTTTTTAGATATTTCTTCTCCTTTCACTTTTGCAATATCTATTGTGTATTTCTTCTCCTTTCACTTTTGCAATATCTATTGTGTATTTTGGATCCCACTAACTCCTTTAGTTTTTTATATGAGGGAGACAACATGATGTTCACTCACGTGACTCTGAACCATTTCACCCATGAGCATGATCTCAAGTTGTATCCATTTACCTACAAGAGCGTTGAGATTATCTTTCCTTATAGCTGAGTAGCTTTCCATTGTATAAAAATGCCATATCTTATCCATTCTGCAGTTGAGGGCAAACTACCCCAACTCTCTGGTTCCCTGTCACATACAGCATTGTTTTTTCTCCTTTGACTTTTAGTCCATGAATTTCCTCTTGAGTTAAATGTGTTTCTTGTATAAAGCATATTGATGGATCCTCTCTCCTGATCCACTCTGCCTGTGTTTCTTTGTATTGGTGAATTGAGGCCATCTACATTAATGGTTATGGCCAATATACACTGGTTTGTCTCTGCCATGCTATTTTCCTGTCATTGGTTGCCTACTTTTTCCCACCATTCAGTTGTCTGCCCCACTCGGTGATCCCCCTTCTGCCACTGTTCCTGGAACTGTGGTCTTTTTTATGTCTAGAATGTCCAGTGTTCTCTGTAGGTTTGGTTTGGTGGTCATGAATTCCTTCAGTTGTTCTTTGTCATGGAAGTATCTTGTTTCTCCATTAATTTTGAAAGATAGTTTCGTAGGGTACATCAGTCTGGGTTGGAAGTTGTTTTTCAAAACTTAAAATACTTCGCTCCAACCTCTTCTTGACTTGATGCTTTGTGTTGAGAAATCTGTCGTGATTCTGATGGGTTTTCATTTAGAGGTAGGTGATCAGTTTCTTTTCTCAACCAGCTTTTAATATTCTGTTCTTGTGCTGAATTTCTGGGATCTTGATTATTATATGTCTAGGTGTAGATTATATTTTGGTTATGGCTAGCTGGAGCTCTGTATCCTTCACTTATCTGTATGTCATGTTGTTTTCCCATGGTTGGGAAGTTTTCTGCTATAACTTCTGTAAATAGGCTTTTAATGTCATTTGTGTTGACCCCTGCCTCTTCATTGACACCTATTATTCTTAAATTATTTTTCTTTGTGTCGTCTTACAGCCATTGAATTGTTATTTCCTGGTTCCTGGTTATTTTTAAGAGATCTTTACTTTCACGATTGCAAGCTGCACACCTGTCTTAAAGGTCTGAAAGTCTATATCTACAGTTCCTTTCAAGTGGTTTTGCCAACTTTCAGTGGAGTCTTTAATTTCCTGGATATCTCTTTGAATCTGTTTCATGCATTCCTGGGTTCTTCCAAACAAGTAAGTAGTGAGGCACTTCCTGTGTGGGCTACAGTTTCTCTGAAGTGTGACTGTTTGGTTCTCCTGGCCAGCGCTGGCTATGTAGGTATCCAGTGGTGGCCACTAGGTATGCTGGTGCAGGGCTGACTGCTGTTTTTCCCAGCCTATGCTGGCTAACTGGGGTGGGAAGTGCCCTGGATGACTGAGGGAGTGCACTCAGGGGCAGGGCCCGCCAATGCCTCCTGGACCTGAGTTGGTTACTTCCAAGGCAGTTGTACTGGGTGATACTGTGTACCCCCAAGTCCTCATATAGTTTTGATGGGGCTGAGTCTGGCACTTGTTATCGGTTTGTTGTCTAGCTCTGGGATTGATGATGTGAATGCTGCACCCGCCCAGGGGTGGAGCTGAGATACAGTGTAAAGGAGGCGAATCTTCCTCTTGTTTGCTTCTGCACTCTCCTCTCTCTCTGTTGCTAGTGCGCCTTGCAGTTGTGGTGGCCACGAATGGCGGCCCTGCCATGCCATGCTGCCTTGGAGCCAACTGAGTATGGACTGAAACACCCAAGAAACTCTTAGAATTAAACCTTTCCTTCCCTAATTTTGGGCGTCTGGTATTTTGTCTCTGTAATGAGTAAAAGGTAACTAAGACAGCAGTCTTCATGCATGACAATTGCATGTTTTATACACAAGTGTTGCTTACATTGATAGTATGTATGTTTTGTTTTCCTGTACTTTATGGTAGGGCACAATTGATATCTTTTTGTTTACCTGTTGTCATAGTAGGTCTTCATGATGCTGCACTTGCCTGTTTACCTGTCAGCTCATCAGTGTGCTCCACAATTTTTTTGTGTGTGTAGTTACCTGGACAGAAACATTTTGTTTTTCCTCTGCTGTGAATGACCTTTTATGTATTCCAGTCGCAATCCTCTAAGAAAAATTTCTCCATGATATTTTGCACTTGTTATTTTCTTTGTAAACAATCAAGCTATTTATGCTTAAACATATGTTTAGAATTGAGTAAAACACAACCATTAATGGACACTTTGTGTTTTGAGTGATATCACAGTTGCTGCATAACTTATCAACAGCATCTACTCTGCTTTTGGGTTTGTTGTAGAAAGTTTCCATCTCAGGCTTCTGCTTTTTTTTTTTTTTTTTTTTTTTTTTTTTTTTTTTTTTTTTTTTTTTTTTTTTTTTTTTTTTTTTTTTTTTTTTTTTTTTTTTTTTGATATTTCCCTGTCAGTGTTTCTTTCATGGTGGAATGTTGACATCTGCTGTAGTAGTTTACTTTTCTTTGCCATATACAACACCAATGTTTTATCTTTCTGAAATCCAAAGATTGTACCATACAGTTCTCCATTTTGAAATTGCAACGTTTCATTTGGAATTTCTGCTTTGTTGCTTTGTACAGTTCCTATTGTCAATTGGAAGCTGATAAACCAATGTCAAATTCACATTCTGATTAGTTTGGGAGATGGGAGTGATAAATCTGTTCACAACATCATTCAGTTACTATACTGTACTATAAATCATTACTATACAAATCAGGCTGAGTTCCAGGATACATATCTAAATTGAAAGCATAATAAGTCTTTCCATATAAAAGGGCATAAATTTGTATGCTATATTTTGACTCATTGCTTTTCCATAAGTCTTTTCATTCCTTTAATTACCATGAGAAATCCCTGCTAAGTACAGCAGACCTATGAATGCTTTCAGTTAAGCTAGTGAGATGTCACAAATACATTTTTGATTATGGCTATTGGTGCACACAGAATGCTTTGCTTGTGTTTCAGCCTATATGTATTTCATAGCATTTTGTAGCATTTCTTCTGGTATAATTTCCAACTTTGAATGGCAGTGCTGGCATTCTGTCCGATACCTTTTACCCCTGCCAAGACCATCACTATATTTTTGGACCTAGTTCTAACATTGGATCATTCCATTTGGTTGCATTGCCATTTTGCAACATTTTGACTAATCAAGTAAGTTGTCATATGGCTGTTTTCTTCATCATTTGAATCAAGGAGGTCTGTATTCCCTGTGTCTGTATCAGTTTATCCTTGCTCCATTTCACTGTCACAGGAATTTTGGCTCACATGACCAGTGTCAAAGTTGTTGTTGTCCTCATCATCATCTTCATCATCCTCCCACAGCACTCTTCTGTTATAAAAGCATGTATTTTACCATACTGGATCATCTTTATCATCCATGCATAAATAAGCTGATGATTCACTTTTGACCTCCAAAACTTGCAAATCTAGTTTTTCATGTGCCATTGTACTGAACTGGGCCACCTCTACCAGAAAAACCAAAAGAAAACTTTAACTTTTTTTGTTTTTCTTTAACAAATCCTGGAGTGGTGTGGGTCTATTGGACCATATTTGATGCTTTGATAAATATACACAAAGCCAGTTAGAGCATGAAGTGGGTAAAAATCCCATTTTGCCACATTTATACACATGCACACACCTTGCTATTTGTCATACCAAGCAGGTAAGTGCTGTGTGCTGCACAGCTCTCGATGTTTCCAGGGTGAGGATGGTGAGAGGATGGAGAAAAAAGAACAAGAGTCAGAATACAGAAAACTGAGGCCACCGGGAGCCCTCTCTCCTGATGGGAAGTATGAAGAAGCAGGAGGGGGAGAAGGAGCAAGAGGAAAGAGCAAGAGAACTCCAACAGCTGCAGCACATTTTTTTATACACTTAGGAGATTGAGTACAAGGTGAAACCTCTCCATCTAAGAGCCAGGTGCCCAGTGTTTTTGAGATTAGAGCAGTTTATGTGGCTTGCCTCAGGCATCCAGTGTTCTTGAGATTAAAGCAGTTTATCCATGAGACTTGCCTCAGGTGTTCTCCATTCTTGCTCTGGCCCCACACGTCATTGTCATCAATCTTCAGCTTCAGCCACTCCCCACATTTCCCTCTTTTCTGTTTTATAGTTGTAAACCATGGGTAGTTGCTGTGTTTGGAGAACTCTGTAAAAGTTAATAACAATCATCACAGCCATATGGAAACCTTTTTATCAGCATTTTTAAATAGAAAAACCTTATAGCCTAGGAAATTTAGTATTTTGACAATGACCAATGTAAATATACCACAGTAATATATTTTAATAACAGGTATTGGGGTGTCTCCCATAAGGCTATGGAGCTTACTGGAGCCTCCCATTAATGAATAAGAACTGGTTAATGTTACCAGGCAACTACTTTCATAGTCATCAATTAGAGTCCTTTCCAATAATCTCCTACCACCCTAAGGGATTTTTAACTTTTAATTTTTGATGAGTTATGAAAACGCAATCATAACACTTAACACATTACTTTTGAACAATGAGAGAATGTCAAATCATAATAACGATATGTATTACATTTATATAACCAATTTTAGTGTCACTTTAACCAGCTGGCTACTCAGGTATAAGCATGCTTTTCAAATTTATAACCCAAAGTAAACTTTGATCAAATAGTCCAAAAATGCAAAAGGAAAACAAAAAGAGAAAACTTGTTGAGCTCAAATTAAGGGAAAAAAATGAACAAAAAACAAACTGCTCACAGATAGGACAAATGAACAAACAACATATATAGACACTCAAATATATTTTGGCCAAATTAAATTATCATAACTTTTATAATTTTAGAACTTGTCCTATAAGTTCTGTTAAAACTAACGTAAAAGGGGTTGTTGTGCCATAGATAGCAGTAGCTTGTTTTAATTCTTTCAAGATCTTAAAAGTTATGGCTTCATGAAGACGTGATTTGTCCCTGATTATTAGGAATTTGATGCTCAACAACAGGGTAGACATGTTGAAATCCCTCCATGGACTCCCCTGCCCATCTAGCTTCTTTTAATGCCAGTTTCAAGGGAGAAAGAGAATGATTCTATTCTCTGAGAGGTGGAAATTTTGACTTGTGATGCAACAAGATTTCTCTGAACTGAAAAGGCAGTGGCGGCACAGTTAGTGTTACTGGTTTTTCTTGGGCTTCTGTGAAACTGAAACCACAGGGAAATACTCCTCTAGTGGGAAAAGATCTTTTTCGCTTCCCATCATTCCTTCCCTATATGATTGGGAAAAGCTAGAGGGTTCAAGCTCTATGGGTGGAACTGCTGCTTTATTATTCCTTGTCTGCTCAGGACTTGGCTTTAAAATAGTACTCTGAGCAGAATCCTCTGTGGTCCTCTCAGCAGGCACATGACCACTGGGACACTGCCTAATCCAGGTCCACAGAAGAAAAGTAAGTACAGGAATGCATAATAAAACAAGGATTTGTGTATGCATTTGTCATTCTTGAGAACCTACTTGCATCATGCTTATCGTCTGTTAAAATCAATATGCCTTTCTGTCTGTGGCTTCTCTTAACCCTGTTTCTCTTTTGGCTTCTCTTAAGCCTGCTTCTCTCTTTGTGCACACACAGCTAGAGGTCTTCTCTTACCTGCTGTCTGATGCATTTCCTTATTCCCTGGGTCCTTGTTCAGGAACCAATTGCCATGTTCTGTGCAGGTCTCAATGTTGCCAGTGTGAGGATGGTGAGGGGGTGGAGAAAAAAGGATAAGAGATGGAATACAGAAAGCCAAGGCCGTGTGGAGCCGTCTCTCCTGATGGGAAGTATGAAGAAGCAGGAGGGGGAGAAGGAGCAAGAGGAAGGAGCAACAGAGCTCTGACAGCTGCAGCACATTTATTTATACACTTGGGAGATTGAGTATAAGGTGAAACCTCTGCCTAAGAGCTTATCCACCTAGTGTGGCTTGTCTTAGGTGAGCAGTGTTTTTGAGATTAGAGCAGTTTATCCATGTCACTTGCCTCAGGTGTTCTCTGTTCTTGAGATTAGCCTTGCTCTGGCCTCACACGTCATCAGTTGTCATGGATTGTCAGCTTCATATGCTCCTCACAGGTAAATTCATAGATTGCTTCCTGCATCCCTCAGGGTAAGGTCCTGAGACACACAGCTGGCTACTGTTAGGCGAAAACAAATTTACAGTATCAAAGTAAGGGATGGGTCTGCTGGACCCAGTGTATGCTCTCACTCGTATTGTTAAATATAGATCAAAGTAAAAGATGAATACTGTGAAGATGTTGCAAAACAAAAAGCAAAGTCATAGACGTAGATGAAGCATCATTTGATATCTTATGAAAGCATGGAATGTTTTTCCACATGGTTCTTATTGTATGAGAAATCTCCTTAGACATTCTTCTCTAAGGATCTATTTTTATTCTTTCACAAATCTTACCAGATTAGATGAGATCAGGTGGGAACCTTAAACTCAGAAGTCAACTCATGAATTCTGCTCTGCTTCATTTTCTCCAGTAAGGTTTTTTCATTGAATCTTTATGAAAATCTCTTGAAATTTTGTCAGGTGATAACTCCATGTTGAAACTAAAGCAGTTAGGCACATGTTTGCCTTCTTGATTTTAAAACATTTTCTCAAGTTTAAATCTCCAGAGATAAACTTGATAGTAATATAACAGATACAACACAAGTTGATGTTATTAATGTATCATTTTAAATTTCATCTTGCATTTAACCTAAATTTTATTGTCTTTCTCTTTTATATTTTATTGCTATAACATAAGCAAGTGTTGAACAGGAATGGAAATGGGGACTAGTAGCTCAAAATGTTAACCCCATGAGGATAATCACTGGTGTGTTGTTTAGAATTGATAGCTCCAAAATGTGATCACTGTCAGGTGTACTGTCAGATTTTTGTTGCCACAGAACTCTGTAGAAATGAGTTAACTTAAAACAAAACAAAATTGCCAACATCTGTAAAATGTAAGAACTTTGCCAGTGGTTAAAATTTTCTATTAAGTCTTAAGATGCCAAAATTGTCAAGATCTTTAAAAAATAATTTGGAACAAATTTGGCTTTCTATAAAGAGTTCCTCTTCCTTAATTGCATGTGAACTCATCTCCATATACAAATATGCACCCAGTCTCACACACACATTGGCCGTTCTTTGTAGATGTGAGGGAACCTTGGACTGATTTCGGAGATTTTCCTGTTGTATCTGTTGATCCCTCCTTTCTCTCTTCATGCCTCCTGAGGTCGTGCCAAGGCACTGATCTATTCCTTTTTTCTGTAGTAGCACCGTATTTGCTAAAGTAGAATTACATTTCTC
>RJWM01045204.1:0-12906 GCA_004363535.1 Dasyprocta punctata | reverse complement strand
AACATTTCATTCATTCCTAAATTTCCTGAAAGACAGTTTGCATGATTCCCTATAGTCAGGGACCTGACCACAGCACATTGCTCCCATGGTATTTTGCACAGAGCAAGCTTCTGCAGGATCCTCATGCTGTTCCCCTCTGTCTGCACTAATGTGCACCCCACCCACGTGTGCCTGGGTCCCTCCCACACCCCTGCCCACATTTGCTGTGCTTTCTGTTCTACCTCAGCCATTCTAACAATGGTGAGAGGAGAGACAGCTACACCCGGTCTCACCCACACTGAGAATCTGAAACCGGTGATCTGATTGGAGAGGAAAGAACAGTGGGGACCAGAAGTGGGCAGTTGTGCAGGGATGGGGTTGAAGATGGTGGCCGAGGACCCTGATGTCCAGACAGAGAGGGGGAAAAGTGCAGAGTTCCACTGGGATTCTTGGAAAATGCTGAGAGAGTGGAATAAATGTGATCACTATAAAAGGTTGTGCTGTGGGTAATGCATATTATAATTAATAATCATGCTTCTCATGGTATACAAACACGTCTTTCAACTAAAAATGAATAAATAAATATGAAGTTATATAACATGTATTTAAGCAAAACTGACCTTCTGTATGTTTTATGCACTTTTTTACTGAAATATTATGGAGCATCTTTTCCTCTCCTCCTAGTGCAAGTTCATGTGAGGAACAGGACGAGATCCATGTACCAGCAACTCCAACACCTCCACGTCCTCCCGCAGCTGCTGGGCACCA
Organism: Dasyprocta punctata; assembly: GCA_004363535.1. NCBI lineage: Eukaryota > Metazoa > Chordata > Mammalia > Rodentia > Dasyproctidae > Dasyprocta > Dasyprocta punctata. Next base: position 12,159 of record RJWM01045204.1, on the reverse strand, counting down.
ATCTCCAGACTCCAGCCCAGTCCCTCTGCTCACCCTAGTGCAGCCATTTAAAATCCAATTGTCAAACGCTGCCTAAACACACAGCACAAAGAAACACACAGAAGCCAGACATAGTTTGGTAGGGCAGAACAAATGGTTTCTTTAGATTTTCATAATCTGGACAGTGTTTCTATTAAGAAGGCCAAAGCACAGCATTCTCTCATGATGTCCCCTTTGTTGTATTTGTGTTAAGAGTGCCATCAAAGAAAGCCCTCAGAATGTTTTCACAGGCTCCATTCCAGAACTAAGTCCCTCTCCTGTGTGGAAAAGTTCCATGTAAAGCAGAATCCTCCCGCAGTGTCCTCGCCGACACAGCACAGCCTGGAGGCGCCGTCCCTGCAGCTCTGTCTCCTGTAAATTGGTGCATGGTTAGGGAGGCAGTGGGGAGGCCAAGCCCTCACCTCAGAGGACCCTGGCTCTGTCCTGGTGATGCTCTGCTCTCTCTGGTCCATGGCCCAGGGTCTCTGCTCCACCGTCCTCTGCACTCACTACACAGGTGTGCATCCTTTACTTCACTGACTGCGTGCAAATTGCGTGTGAGTTGTGACTGCCCTTGGTCTACAGATGAGGAGAGGGAGGCTTGGCTGGAAGCTCAGCAAGCACTGCAGGGTCCTTGTAAGAAGCAGCATTTGGGTCACATGGGCCACATTCTCTGCAACCACAGTGATTCTTACATATCACTGTGAGTTTCCATGGTTTTTACTTCATAACTTTTTTATTATTTGAAAGGAAAATAATTTTCAGAAACAAGAAGCCACCAGTTTCCACGTCCCTTCTGTACCTGTACACGCTTTCATCCACTGCATGTTCTCCAGAGCCCAGCAGTGCACATGATTTCGTGCATTTTAGTGCAGAAGAAAGAGCACTAAGGTGGTGACGTCCCTGCCCTAAGTCCTCAGGGTCACTCTGACTGCCAGGAGGCCCCTGATTCACAGAGGATTAATAGAGGTGTGAACACTGTGTCCATCACCTGTAGCAGAGGTCATCACATGTCCATGATGCCCACACCTGACATCTTAACGTCATTCTCCAAGTAAGGTCTTTTTTCCATTTGTTTAGAGTTAGCCAGCATTTGACACTACTGATCTTGCTATCTTAAAATACTTACATTTTATTCAGTACTGTTGCTTAGTTTCCCATTTAGTGTGTCATTTATCCCAAGATTCTGCTTCCTCTCTCTGAAACTTAGGATAATATTCACCCCTCATTTCTGGTGATATTTTTCTGACTCTCCATAATGTTTCCTCACTACACACCTACAAGGTGGTTCAAACTATGGTTCTGTACGATCTGTGAGTCTGAAGAATTCACCAGGTGTCACAAGGCCAGGTGTTCCTTCATGTGCTTGGTAACATGACCCAGAAAGTTGTCTTATAGCTCATTTTACTGTGCTTGACTTTCTGTAGTTAGCAGTGATAACTACACTCTTTTCAATTTTCTCCTCAAAGAAAAAGAAAAATAATAATGTGCATAATACTTTATAAAACTTCAAAGTGTAATTTTTTACTCTTCATGTGTTTATGTTTCCAAGCTGATAGCATCTGATTATAAAATGCGCTCATGCATATTCCTCCCACCTGTGAGAAAAAGTGTTCTTCATAATGGGGCATGCATTAGAATATTTGTTTTCTTTGCAACTTTGTGTTTCATACTGAAAGATTCAGTAAAGATGAGATGAAAATGACAGAGGTACACAGAAGGAAGTGGCAACATGGTGAAGCAGGTGTCTTGGACTGCATGGCCTCACGGTGTACAGACCCATGGTGGACAAAAGCTCAGAGACACATAGGCAACTTGCACCCACTATGATGGTGAACATCACAGACGAACAGCAGGAACAGCAGAGCTGTCTAGCGTGTGGACCACTGGAGTCCCTATGCTCTGTGACAGCAGGGAGGAAAACAGCACAGCAGTTGGGCAGGGAAGAACATCAGTTCTCCACAGAATTAAGCCAGGGTTACCTCGGGATGCAGAAAGGTCACTTCTGAGTCCACACCCAATGGAACAAAAAGCAGGGTCTCAAGAGGTGCTGGACACCAGTGTCCCTAGCACCAGTAATCACAAGAGCAAAGCCATGCAAACAATGTGGGCATCAAGAGATCGACGGGTGTACAAGCATAGTTTATATGTACAATATTCATTCTCTTTTTTTCTTTTTTTATTTTAAAAAGCAAAGCAGAAAAAGGGTAGAAATAATACAGAATTTCAAAAAAACAGTAAGAAATCAACACTAGTCAATATATTATATATTATTATCTTAGAAGTAGTTGTTCAAGTTATAAGATCTAAGCTTAAAAAATGATCAGACAAACAATGACAACACAAACTATTCTTTTTGATGAACTAACAGAGAATTAATAGTACAGTTATCTGTCTTACACACTTACACATACATACAGTTGTATGTGTATACCTACATACATATAATCTTCTATTTCTTCTTTCCCCTATCCCAGCTATTCTTTAATTTTGAGCACTTTCTTTCCCTTTCATTATTACAATATCTATTGTATATTTTGTATCTTTTTACTCTTTCAGTTTTTTTAATTATTATGTTTTTACACTACAGAGACAATGCAATGTTTTACAAATGTGAGTGATTTATTTCACTTATGAGTATAGTCTCAAGTTGCCTCCATTTACCTATAAAAAGCCTCTAGGTCATCCTTTTTTGTAGATGAGTAGTATTCCATTGAATAAATATACCACATCTTTTTCATCCATTCTGCAGTTGATGGACTTTTTGGTTGTTTCCAAGATTTAGTTACTACAAATTGAGCTGCTATAAACATGGGTGCACATATATCTCTGTGACATGGCACTTTCAATTTCTCTGGGAAAATACCCAGAAGGGGAATAGCTGGATTGAATAGGACTTCCAATATTAGTTTTTGAAAAATCTCCATCCTGATTTCCACAGTGGTTGCACCAGCCTACGCTCCCACCATCAGTGGAAAAGGATTCCTTTTTCCCCACAGCCTTGCCAGCATTTGTTATCAGGTGATTTCTTGATGACAGCCATTCTTTCTGGAGTGAGATGCAATCTCAGTGTTGTTTTAATTTGCATTTCTCAAAAGACCAGTGATGTTGAGCATTTCTTCATGTGTTTATTTGCCACTTGTATTTCTTCATCTGAGAAGTGTGTGTTCATCTCAGATGCTGATTTTTGAATTGGGTCTTTGAATTTGGGGGGAGCTGATGTTTTTCAATTCTTTGTATGTTCTGGATATAAGTAATTTGTCTGAAGGACAGTTGGCTAAAATTCTTTCCCTTTCTGTGAGTTTTCTTTTCACTTTACTGTTGATTTCCTTTGAAGTGCAAAAGCTTTTTAATAAGATGAGATCCCAGTTGTTGATTCTTTGAAGTACTTCCCGTGTGGTTTGCGTTTTGTTCATGAACTCTTTGCCTATCCCTATGTCTTCAAGATGTCTACCTACCTTGTCTTCTAGTATATTTATTGTTTCTATTTTAATATTCTGATCTTTGATCCATTTTTACTTTAGTTTAGAGTATGGTGATAGACATTGGTCTAGTTTCAGTCTTTGGCATGTGGAAAGCCAACTTTTCCAGCACCATTTATAAAAGAGGCTTTCTTCCAGTGAACACATTTTGCCCCTTTGTCAAATATAAGGTGGCTGAGCATCTTTGTAGCTGTATTTGCATCTTCTAATCTGTTCCATTGATCCTCAGGTCTATTTTTTGCCAGTACCATGCTGATTTTATCACTCTATCTTTGTAGTATAATTTCAAATCAGAGATTGAGATGCCCCCTGCCTTGCTTTTGTTGCCCAGAATTGTCTTTACTATGCTAGGTGTTATTCCAAATGAATTTTAGGAATGTTTCTCCTATGGCTGTAAGGTATGTGAATGGTATTTTGATTAGAATTGCATTAAATCTGTATAACAGTTTTGGGAGCATGGCCATTTTTATAATGTTGGCCCTTCCAAACCAATAGCAACAAATACATTTCCATTTTCTAACATCCTGTTCAATTTCCTTTTTTTACAGTACTATAGTTTTCAACATATAGGTCTTTTACATTCTTTGTTCGGTTGATTCCTAAGTATTTCACTTTTTTGGATGCTATTGTGAAAAGTGTTATTTCCTTAATTTCTCTCTCAGTGAGTTTGCTGTTTGTGTACAGGAATGCTATTGATTTTTGAGTGCTGACTTTGTATCCAGCTACACTGCTGAGTTTGTTTATTAACTCTACTAGCATTTTGATGAGGTTTTTAGGGTCTTCTATGTAGAGCATCATGTAATCTGCAAATAGTGATAATTTAAATTCTTCCTTCACTATCCTTATACCTTGTATTTCTCTCTCTTGCCTGATTGCTCTGGCTAAAGTTTCCAGAACTATATTGAGTAGGAGTGGTGATAGTGGGACATCCTAGTGTTGTTCCTGATTTTACAGTGAAAACTTTCAGTTATTGTCCCTTTAGTATAATGTTGGTTGTTGGTTTGTCATAGATGGCTTTTGTCAGATTGAGGTAGATACCATCTATTCTGACTTTCTATAGGTTTTATATCATGAACAAGTGTTGGACTTTATCAAAAGCTTTTTCTACATCTATTGAGATTATCCTGTGATTTTTTTCCTTTGACTTTGTTGATGTGGTGAATTGCATTTATTGATTTGCATATGTTAAACCATCCCTGCATTCCTGAGATAAATCCCACTTGGTCATGTTGTATAATCTTCTTGATGATTTGCTGCATTCTATTTGCCACTATTGTATTGAGAATCTTTGCACCGTGATTCGTTAGGTAGATTGACTTATAGTTCTCCTTTTTGTTTGGATCGTACTCTGGTTTTGGTTTCAGAATAATACTTGCCTCCAGGAATGAATTAGGGAGGATTGCTTCTCTTTTAATTTCATTGAAGAGTTTGAGGAGTATTGGCATTAACTCTTCTCTAAATTTCTTGTAGAATTCAGCTGTGAATCCATCAAGACCTGGGCTTTTCTTTGTTGGTAAGTTTTTAATTACGTTTTCAATTTCAGTAGCTGATATTGGGTTATTCAAAATTGTTTTATCTTCTGGATTCAGTTTTTGTAATTCATATGTTTCTAGGAATTTGTCCATTTCCTCTGTGTTTCCGATTCTATGTGAGTAAAGATTTTCAAAGTAGGTATTCATGATCTTCTGAATTTCCATGGGATCTGTAATAATTTCACCATTTTCATTCCTTTGTGCATGAATTTGAGTTCTTATTTCTTTTTCTTGATAAGGTTGGCTAGAGGTTTATCAATTTATTCTATCAAAGAACCAACTCTTTAATTCATTCTTTGTATTGTTTTCTTGGTCTCAATTGCATTAATTTCTGCTCTGATCTTTACACTTTCCTCTCTTTTATGAACTTTGGGTTTGACTTGCTCTTCTTTTTCTAGAAGCTTGAGGTATACCATTAGGTTGTTTATTCACAATTTATTGTTGTGTATTTACCTCTTAGGAATACTTTCTTTGCATCTCACAAGTTTTGTTATGTTGTATCTGTATTTTCAGTGCATTTTAGGTATTGTTTATTTTCTTCTTTAATTTCATGTGTAACCCACTGTTTGTTCAAGAGGTTGTTAATTAATTTTCATGTGTTTATGTAGGTTTTGCAATTTCTTTTGCCATTAACTTCCAATTTCATTGCACTATGATCAGATAATATGCATGAGATAATTTCAGTTCCTTTGCAATTACTAAAACATGTTCTGTGGGCTATTTTAGAGAATGTCCCATGTGCAGCTGAGAAAAATGTGCATTCTGATGTTGTTGGGTGGAATACTCTGTAAACATCTACTAAGTTCATTTGTTCATGGGTATGATTCAGTTCTGTTATTTCTTTGCCAACTTTTTGTCTAGTTCACCTATATCTTTGTGACAATGGGGTGTTAAGGTCCCCTGTTACAATTATGTTACTGAGTATTTGGTTTTTCATCCCTATTAGTATTTGTCTTGTATACTTGGGTGCTCCTGTATTTGTTGCATATATATTTATGATTGTTAGCACTTCCTCTTGAGTTTTTCCCCTAACAAGTATATAGTGACCTTCTTTTTCTCTTTTGATCATTTTTGGTTGGAAGTTTACACTGTCTGCAAACAGAATAGCTACTCTGGCTTTTTTCTGGGTTCCTCTCGAGTAAAATATTGTTTTTCATCCTTTGACTTTTAGTCTATGAATTTCCTTTTTAGTCAGAAGTGTTTCTTGTATATAGCGTATTGCTGGATCCTGTTTCTTGATCCATTCTGCCAGCCTATTTCTTCTAATTTGTGAATCGAGGCCATTTTCATTGATGGATATAATTGATATGTACTGGCTTAACTTTGTCATGTTATTTTCTTGTTGTTGATTTCCCTCTTTTCCACCTTTTTTATTTGTTTGCTCTGCCTGGTGGTTTCTTTCTATTGTTGTTCTGGGAATTGTAGTCATTTTTGTCTCTCTCTAGTATGTCTTTCAATATTCTTTCTATGGTTAGTTTGGTAGATATGAATTTCTTCAGTTGCTCTTTGTCATGGAAGTATTTATTTCTCCATCAATTTTGAAAGAAAGTTTTGCAGGGTACATCAATGTGGGTTGAAAGCTGTTTTCTTTTAGGGCTTGAAATACTTCACTCCAATTTTGTCTTAACTTGAGGCTTTGTGCTGAAAACTCTGTCATGATTCTGTTGATAGGTGAGTTTTGTGTTTCTCTAGCAGGTTTTTGTATTCTGTTTTTATGCTGAATTTCTGGGGTCTTAATTGTTATATGTATGGGTGTAGATTTATTTGGATTATGACTGTTTGGCATTCTATGTGCCTCGCTTATCTGTGTATGTGATTCTTTTCCCATGTTTGGGAAATTTTCCACTATTACTTCTGCGAATAGTTTTTTAAGTTGGTTGTGTTGACCCCTACATTTTCATTGACACCTATCAGTTTTATATTGCTTCTTTTTCCATCATCTTGAAGCTGTTGATTTGTTATTTCATGCTTCCTTGTTATTTTTACAAGTTCTTCCCTGTCATGATCACTAGCTGTGATCCTGTCTTCGAGGTCTGAAAGTCTATCCTCAGCTTCATTCAAATGGTTTCACCACCTTTCAATGGAGTTTTTTTATTTCCTGGATATCTCTTTGAATTTGTTTCATTCATTCTATTTCTTCCTTAAGTTTCTCATGCAAGGTTTACATCATTTTCCCATGCTCTTGTACTTTTTATCTATGTCTTCTCTAGCTATGCTGAGTAATTCTTTTACTAAGGTGGTCATTTCTTTCTTTACCTGAGAGATTATTTCTAATCCGATTTCCTCAATAGCTTGCAGATCTGTGTCTTTATTTTCCTTGCTACCTTTTCAGAAATTTCAGGTGTGTGACTTCTAATGTCCTCCATTCAGTGTCTCCTGTACTTGTTCCTGATGTACTGGATGTTTGAGATTGCATTTTTGCTTTTGCGTCTTGTCATTTTCCCCTCTTGGGTTAATATTTTGGTCTTCGAGTCCCACTACTCTCAACTGTCTTAGGGTCCTACTATATCTGTAATGTTTGTCCTATTGCTGGATCTCACAATGAAGGCGAGTGGCCATTCACCTGAGTCTCTCCTGCACAGCCTACTGGCTGAGTCTTATATTCTCCCTGACTGACTGGCCTAGGAGTATTGATGTAAGACAACCCTATTGTTACTGTGGCATTAGACTGGCCCACGCTGCCAGATTTAACTAGCTATCCTGTGCACATCAGCTAGGATGCTATTGTGTCACTGGGGGTCTCCTAGGCCCTTTCAAGCTCCTCCAGGTTGGGGGAGGCCTTGTCAGCACTCTCTTCAACCTGCCCAGTGTTCTCTGTATGGAAGAAGGACTCACTCACACTCTTGCCAGGCTTCCAAAGTCCTAAGCTGAAGAGGATGGCTCGTTGTTACTCCTGCTGACACACTGAGGTCCTCTCTTTGAGGGGGAAACTCACTGCACTGTAACAGGCCCGCTGAGGTCCTCTGTGTGGGTGAGGGGTTGCTGAGGCTTCCACCAGCTCACCAAGGCTCTGCATGTGGTGTATGTATTGCTGATGGTCCCTGGGCTGTTGAGGCCACGGTGGAGGGGTAGGTGCTGCCCATGATCAGCCGGCTACAGAGGTCTCTTGGGTAGAGGGAGATGTGCTAGTCACCATCTGTTGGCTGCAGAGGTCTCCTTTGTGGGTGGGAGGTACTGCCAGTGAAGAGCCGCAGGCTGCAGTGGTCTCCCGGGTGGGAGAGAAGTACTGCTGGTGAGGACACAACAGCTGCAGAAATATTCCTTCTTAAAGATATAAAATTCTTCAGTGCAGATAAAATTTTTGGAAAAGATATAAAGCACATATTCAATCATGAAATTGTGATATTATTTGATTCCAATTTGGATGGTGGTGATAATTGTGCAATACTATCAAGGTACCTAATTGTACTCATCTGCATGCTTAGAAGTTCATGAGTTAGAAAATTTTGTTTCTGTATCTAACCTTGAAAAAAAGTGTAACAAAGAAAAAGTAGAGAGAATTGCCTAAAATAGATTACATTTGATGCCTCCCTCCTAGCAGAAAAGTTCATTCAATATATAGCTGTTAATCAATCTTATGAGTTGTGAACATACAGTAACGAAAAATAGAGAGAAAGAAATGGAACAGTAATGGTTATCTTCAAAATCTTTCTCTTTCCTTCCAGCTACATAATATAGATTGATGCCATGGAAAAGGAAAACGTGAGCTTTCCCAACATGCTTGTCCTGCTGGGCTTCTCAGAGTTTCCGTGGCTGGAGATGCCCCTCTCTGCAGTGGTCCTGGTCTCCTACCTCCTCACCCTCATGGGGAACAGCTCCATCATCCTCCTCTCCCTGGTGGACCCCAGACTCCAGACACCCATGTACTTCTTCCTGGACAACCTCTCTCTGCTGGACCTCAGTGTCACCTGCACCATTGTGCCCCAGTTGCTGGCCAACCTGTGGGGACCAGACAAGACAATCACTGCCTGGGGCTGCATCACACAGGTCTACCTTTTCAACTTGGTTGCCTGTGCTGAATGTGCCCTGCTGGCCATGATGGCCATTGATCGCTATGTGGCCATCTGCCGGCCCCTCCAGTACACTCTCATCATGCGTCCCTGGGTGTGTGTGCAGATGGCAGCTGCCTGCTGGTCCAGTGGCCTGGCCAATGCTCTGCTCCAAGCCACATTCACCCAAGAGCTATACCTCTGTGGGCACCACACCTTGGACCACTTCTTCTGTGAGGTGCCTGTGCTCATCAAGCTGGCCTGTGGGGACACCACTGCTAATGACCTGGCCCTGAGTATTGGCGCCATCCCATTTGGAATTGTAGCTCCCCTGCTTGTGGTCATCTCCTACACCTTCATTGCCAGGGCTGTACTAAAGCTACCTTTAGCTGAAGGAAGGCACAAGGCACTCAGCACCTGTGGCTCCCACTTGCTGGTGGTCACCCTGTACTTTGGACCAGGGATCTACATGTACCTCCAACCTTCAGCCAAAACTTCCCAGGCCAAGTTTCTGTCCCTCTTCTACTGTGTTATCACTCCAGTACTCAACCCCCTCATCTATACCCTGAGAAACAAAGATGTGAAGGCAGCATGGAAGAGGATCCTGCAATCTCGGGGTGGAGTGAAATCTTTAAAAGCCAGATGATCTCTGCCTGCCTGCTGGGTAGCCATGTTCACACATCAATGAATACTTCCAAAATGCATCTTATTTTCCAAGTAGTGTCCATGAATTTTAAGAGGTTCCCATTTGTCAAAATCAATACCTCCTTGACTAGAGAAACGCTTTGGAGTAGAAAATTCTCTGACCTTCAGTCGCACAAGCAGCCAAGGTCCTGTCACCATATATCACTTTTCCTTTAGCCATTCCTTCAATTATGGGCATCTAGGTTGATTTCATCACTTGGCTACTATGAATAATGAGTTCATCAACACTGGTATGCAAGTATCTCTATCACAACTGATATTAATCACCTTGGGTAATTAGTATGACAAGCTGATGTACGCCTGGATCATATGGTACCTCTATTTTTACCTTTTTTTTTTTGAGGAAGGATGCTCTACACTGATTTCATAATGGCTATATTAGTTTTTGTTCCCACCAACAGTGTGCATGGGTTCCATTTCATTGCACCCTTACCAGTCTTTAATATATTTGTATCCTTGATGGTAGCCATTGCGACTGGGATGAGAAGGAATCTCAGCATAGTTTAGATTTGCATATCCCCGTGTGACTACGGGTGTTAGAGCATTTTTCATATTATTTGCCATTTGTACTTATTCTTTGAGAATTTTTTGTTCAGATCTTTGGCTCACATAGTTTTTGGAATACTTGCTCCTTTGGCGTTACATTTTCTGAGTTCTTTACATATGTTTGACTTACAGCATTCATCACATTAACAGCTGGCCAGGACTCTCCTGTTCCATAGATTGTCACTTCACTCTGCTTAATTGTGCTTTGCTATGCATAAATCTTTTAATTTCGAAAAATCCGATTTGTCAATTCTTGCTATTGGATTTCCTGAGACACTGGATTTTTTCAGGAAATCAGTGTCTATACCAGCACGTTGAACTGTTTCCACTGTTTCCCCCATTGCTTTCAGACTTTCAAGTGTTACATTAAGGTCTTTGTTTCATTTTGAGCCGGTTTCCGTGCAGTGTGACACACAGGTTTCTAATTTTCATTTTCTACAGGTTGTGTTCAGTTTCCCAGTATCAACTGTTAAAAAAACTCTTTTGTCCATTGTATTTTTGTAGCCGTTCTCTTGAGAGCCTAATGGCTGTGGTCACATGGGCTTATTCCTGGGTCCTCACTCTTTATCCATTCACCATGCCCCTCGGTTTTTAAACAAAGTCTCCTCAGGATCCTTTGAAACCAGGTGCTGTGGAACCTCAGGCATTGGTCTGCTCAAGATCGATTTTGCTCCTCAGGGTCTTCCATATGAATTCTCCATACAGACTGCAAGATTTTTCTAGTTCTGAGAGGAAAATGTGACTGCTGTCTGGATGAGAATCACACTGGAGCAGGAGGTCGCCTTTGGCATTTGGTCATTTCACAATTTTATGCTTCCCAGTCCAAGCATATGGAAGGTCTTTCCATCCTCCAGTGTGTTTTCATCAATTTCTCTCTTCGAGGACTTATAAATTTCATTTTAGGTAACTTTTACCTCATTGATCAGGCTTCTTTCTAAGTAGTGTGTGTGTGTGCGCTTGTGTGTGTGTGTGTGTGTGTGTGTTATGTGAGATGGTTTTCCTGATTTCTTTATCAGTGAATTTGTAATTGTATAAACTACTGACTGTCCTGTATAGATTTTGCATCCTGCTATTCAGCCGACATTGTCAGTTTAAGTGATTTTAATGGGCTCTAGTTATAGAACCACGTGATCTTCAAACAGAAGGACTTGATCTGGAATTTTTCCCCTTTTTATTCCTTTTATACAACACTCCTCCTGCATATAATTGCTGAGGCTGCTTCCAGGAGTATATTGAATAAGAGTGGTGAGAATGAATACCTCTGCCACAATTCAGAGTTTACTCCTTTTCCTCATTTAATATGTTTTTGATAACAAGTTTGGCAAGATGAGCTTTATTAAGTTGAGATATTATTCTTCTATGATTAATTCATTCAGCGTTTTTTTTTTACATGAAGGAATGCTGAAATTTACTGGAGTCTTCTTATGCATGCATTGTGATCACATGGCTTTTAACCTTAATTCTATTTGTCTAGTATATTACAATTATTGGTAATATGTTGAATAATCTTTGTATCCGTGCAATGAAACAAACTTGATCATGTAGTGTAATTATTTTAATGCAATGTTTAATTCTATTTGCAACTATCTTGTTAAAGGTTTTTGCATTTATGTTCCTCAAGCATGTTGGTCTACCGTTTCCTTTTTGCTGGATCTTTATCAGGTTCTGGTAGCAGGGTTCTACTGGCGTCTCAGAATTCATCTGGAAATCTCCTTCACACCATGTGGAGCACTGCTGTTAGTTTTTCTTTAAAAGTCTGGCAAAAATCAGTGGTGAATTTGTCCACTCCTGTTTTTGGTTTGTTTGTTTGTTTGGGCTTTTGTTTGGTTTTGTTTTGTTTGTCTAGGAGACTGTTTATTACTCTTTAGATCTCTTTGCTATTGATAT
>RJWM01045203.1:0-12911 GCA_004363535.1 Dasyprocta punctata | reverse complement strand
TGCATAGCTGTGGTAAGCTAAAGGGTGCTAAAGACCTGGTATTTGATTGACAGCAGAGATAACTCTAAATGCTGAGATCTTTATGTATTACAATAAAAGCTATCTATTGAATCCCACTTTTGTATCATTTAGCCCTTTCAACAACTGTATTTTATTAGATAAGGAAATTAAGCTCTGGATTAATCAACTTGTCCACTGTCATACTGATAATAATTAAAAGAATTAGGGTTTGACCCAAGACCAGTTGCTTCCATTGTCCATTTTCTCCATCAATTACATGCAACAATAATGGAGTTGAGGAATTTTTGCCAATTTAAATGGTTTTTCTTTTTTACAACCTTTTTCCAAGTGCTAAGATGACTAAAATATAATCAGGCAGCTGATATATACCCTCTGGAGAATTATACACCTTAGTAATAAGCAAAGGGCCTAAGGGTTTGTAAAAAGGCTAAAGGTCTGAGCATCTGAAAATTGAATGACCTATTAGATAAGGTATTATTTAAGGAAAGACTTTTTGTCTAGATGGCTCCACCTCTTCCACCCAAACCTATGATCCTGAAAGGGAGTATGTCAAGCAATACTCTCCTTCAAAAGATAGACCATAACTTTCTCACTAGGTAATCTAAGGTAGCTGATTAGGTTCTGAAGAAGCTAGGTGAGAGCACTAAATACAGGGAACGGTTGGTGGAGGAAATGGAGTTTATAAGACTAGAAAAGAGCTAGTTTGAAGCAAACACGGCTGATGAGATTTTCTAGTATTTGCAAGTACTACAAGTTGAACAGCAGTTGTGTAAGGATTTTTGACTCACAAAATACATGGCAGAGTGTGTTATCTCTCAAAATATCCTGCACATTTTTCTGGGTTTTCTTGTTTCTTGCCTTGTACTTACCTGTGGGAGGACTCCAGGTGCCTCGTGCTAGCCAGTGAAAGGTAATAACCCAAATGACCAGCACATGATGCCCTGGGACCTCATTCCCTCTGCCCTGGGAGGAGCTTTCTACTCAAGATGTCAGAGGGAATTCAATGTGGAACAGAGACAAACTGGTCTGTGACGAGCACATAATGTAAACAAGAAATGAAACTCTCTCATTCTAAGTTACTGATATTTTAATATCATTTGCTACTACAGAATGTCTTAGCTACCCTACTGTCACATAAGAAAGTGCTCTATAAAAGTCAGCATTGTCCAAAGATAGAAAGGAGTACCTGCAGAAGTGATGAGTTCCCTGTACCGGGGGTACTCAGACATAGCTCCAAGAATGCTTTGTACCATGCTTTAAAATGGTGTGAAGGAAGGTAAGATTGAAATCTTGGCTGAACAGTTGGAGTCAAATCTTCTCTCTACATCTGAGCTTCTATGCTATAATAATAGGAGATAAAAGTAGATACAAAATGAATGAAGCCAATGTTGTCCATCCATGCTTTAAACTCACTAGAATAGAAGGGACACAGTGACATTTGGGTAGATGAATATCAGATTGTGGTTATTGAAACTTAGAGTATTAACTTACACTTGTTTGAGAGCAAGCTTCTGGAATGTAACTAAAAGGAGAGTTAAATATTTATGGAGTTTGAGATTAACCACCAAAGATCTTTGGGAAAAGAGGAGAACAGCTAGGGAAAGTGCAATTTGGACACTATCATGAATCACCATCTCTCCCCAGAACACTGCTAACCCTTGGACAGGCAGTGCCAAACCACACATTTGGCCAGAGCTCAGAAATGACGTCACAGAGTAGGACACTACCATTTTATCAGATCACAGTGCCCAGAAAAATGCCCAGCCAGTATTCATTGCCACATTTTCTCTCTCCTTTGTTGCTTATCCTGTCCGTCACCCTGAGTTTTTCCCATTCCTTTCTTCTACCATTTTGCTTACTCCCACTCTTAACCTTATCCCTCTTCCTAATTTGATCTCAGCAGGAGGTGTAGTTCAGCACTACACTGTGAGACTATGTTCTCAGTTTCCAAATTCTTAAAATGAGGCCAGTACCTACCTACTAGAGTTATAATGGAGATTAAATAAAGTAAAATATTGCTATACATAAGGGACACCAGGTAAAAGATCAATATTATATAGACTGTACCACAGTTTATTTCACTGTGTACGTGTATTTACAATTTCTTTATCTCATGTTAAAATGTGTTAAATACTAGGACTATTTTCTGTTGGTATTTTTTAGTGTCTATAGTATCACTGAGCATAGAAAGGTATACATTCTTTAAGACACAGGCCAAGTCTTTACTCCCACGTATAGCTGATATTATTTTATCATACTCTACATGTTATGAATTGAATGTATCCCTCTCAAACTCATGTTGAAGTCTTAATCCTCAATTCAGAGCCTAATTGAGGATGTGGCGCTTTGGGAGATGATTAGGAGATTAGGATATAAGGGTGGGACCCCCACTGTGGGGCGACTATCTTCATGAGAAGGAGAGACAAGATTGTGTTCTCTCCATTGTGTGAATATGCAGCAAGAAGGTCGCTACAAGACAAGCAGAGGGCTCTTGCCAGATTGAACATGATGACAAATTGATCTTGCAATTCCCTGCCTTCAGAACTGTGAGGAAATAATTTATTCTGTACAAGCCACCCGGTCAATGATAATTTAACACCCTGATTATACAGTATTTATAGTCACCTTCTAGTTTTGTATAACATCTCTCATATTAGTTCAACAGGGTAAAATCTGGGGATACCGCCTTGGTATGTAGGATTTGTATTTTTGTTAAGACCTAAATACACAGGGAAAAGATTCAATTTCAAAATTTAAAAAATTACATTTCAAATGAACTAGGCAGATGTTTTTTTGCCCTCTACCACATATCTATTCTTCTATTCTTGCTCACAGAATTTAAGAACTTTTTGGAACTGTCAGTATACTTATTCATAGCTAATGTCGAACAATGGACTAAGACAATCACATCAACCTTCTTTCTTACTTCCTGTGTCATCTTTGAAGTTTGTGGTGGCCTTGAGATGTATGTAAGAGATCCGTGATGGAGCTCCTGGGAAAACTTTTGCATTTCTTATCAGCAGTCCCTTCCTCTGTCCTCCTCACTAGCATGTAAATATTGTGGCCATATTTTGTGATTCTGATATGAAAACCATGGGGTAGGGAAACCAACATGCAATAATAATGCTACAAGAAGGGAAGTTACTGATCATATTACTGAACAATTGAACCAAAGGAGCAGTCACCTCCGTCTACACTTGTTGTATCAGAAAATGAAACTGTTAAGTCACTATTAGCCTCTCTCATTTCTTAGTTTTCCTTCCTGGTAAATGTCAGTCAAATAGTTTCTTAATATATATCAAATATATAATCAAATTATATATAATTTGATTATTTTGGAATGACTTGGAGACTGCTAATTTCTACTGAGACATTATTTAATCTCAAGATTAATTCAACAATATTTTCTCTGTTAGTTTTTAGGAATCTCTGAGTTTTACACTTTGAGGCTGTGAAAAATCTTTAATACCAGCTTGCTTTATCCATATTTTTTTAAGGAGATGTTTGATTGTAGTTAAAGACCACATATACCCTTCTTGCTGATCTCTTTTAAATTGGCCTTCCATTACTTATTGTGTCATTGCAGACTTTTCCATTTCAAATAACATTTTGTGATTTGTTATATTCAAAGGAATCGGAGCCAAATTCTTTGAACATGTGTATCTATTTAGTCACAGTAGCAGTTTGAATTGTGAAACTAATTAATGTGTAAATGTGTTTGTCTTTCTGAAATCTGCCACACAGAGTTCTGATACTGAATGATATGCCTTACATGATCAAACAGCAAATTTATTTTATTTATTCATTTGTTTTTTGGTGCTGAAGTTTGAAGGCCACATGCATGCTAAGCACATGCTTTTACCATTGACTTCCATCCTCTTGCCCTGAATAGCAATTTTGATATTGAGATAAATGCTTTAAACCACCTTTATTAGAAACCAGTGTCAAGAAAAGGTTTTGCATATATGTGAATATACTCAGTGAAGTTCAGATTTATTATGTACGTTCTTTTCTAAAAAACAAAGATCATTATATAATAGTATTCTAAAGTAGATTTAAATGGTAATAGAATCTAAAAATTATACTGGCAATAGAATCTAAAGTCATTACTATTTTTTAAAAAAAGTAATAGGGGAAATATAAACCAAACCACCAAAATTTTTTCCTACTCAGAGTTTTTGCTCTTGCTTCAATAAAGTGATTGCTGACAATAAATCAGGAGCAAAAAATCTTTTATTCCTCTAGTCTATAGGATTGCTTTGCTTTGTACACAGATACAATATGTCACTGATGGCACTTGCTACATTGTGTTTTTGATTCTATATATTTGTGCATATGTCTTATTTCCTAATTTATATCATAAGCTTCTTGGAGGAAGGGATAGTGAATGAGTCCTGGTATTACTTTCCAGGACACAAAGCACACAGTAGGCATTTCATTCAGAGTCATGAGTGTGTATATCAGGTTTTTCATGTTTGGACAATCGGAGTTCATTGATGTGAGGAGGAAAGTACTAATGAAAGACACATCTTATTAGAGTTGCACAGAGTGGTAAAGGACACAGTGTTCCACATCAGCCTGCCTGGGTTGAGTCCTCACTTTGTTGCATAATTGCCTTGTGGCCTAGAATAACTCACAAAACCTTCCTCATCCCCAGTATGGTAATAATATTACCTACCTCAAAGAGTTTTTGTGCAAAGTAAATGAGATAATGTGTCTACAATCCTGAGTGTCCATAAAAAGTATTCATTAATATTAACTCAATAGTATTGTTGGAATTTTTAATGGTTGATACGCTAGTTTGGCAATATTGCATTATAGATTAGAAAGCATCTCTTTAATAGTTAAGTAATAATAATAACCATGTTATTTCAGGCTCAATATATTTTTCTTAGAAATCTCAAAAATTTGTATGATTCTTCACTTAATTTACCATACAGATCTGTGTTAAGATTCTTGTCACACTATTTAATAATTCAATAAATTCTTCCTTGGGATAGTAGGAATGATTTGTTATAAGCACCTCTGGTTATTTATTTAGCATTTATAAGGCATATTAGTGATTCCTCTGCCTCATTGAGATGAACACATGATGAAATGCCTCAGCCACTGTATCTTAATCACAATACAGAATTTTGCAGCTCTCTGGCCCTAGTACACAAGATCATCAGAGATACACATTTGTCAGCAGAACACAAAGGGCGGGAGGGTACCACTGAAGCAACTTTCAAGATAATATTACCATTTGTTTGATTCTAACTTAAGTAACTTGAAGTTCTTATAACATTGGGAAACTTTGAAAAATAATGTTTACCCAAAAGGAGTATAATATAAATATTTGTTTTTTTTTGCATTTTACAAAATGGTCTTCTTGAAGAACAACATGCTCTTTGGGGCCTGCATTGATTAAGGAAATTTTATTAGATAAAAATAAAAGCATGTGCTTATGATAGTATTGTACCCACAGGATCTTAGTTAAGTAAAGTCGAAATCGTTAGCATTTTAGATATGTACCCAGTTGGGCAGTTAAGGACTCTTTTCCAACATAATGTGTGTAATTGTAACAAAGGAAAAGAGAAGTATCAAAAATTTTATGGAGGAGATGAAAAAACAAATTAAACTCTTTTCCAGTGTTCCCTTTCTACTGATGTTTAAGACTGACAGCTGAAGAAGTACAGCCCATCCTTGACGTTGGCTTCTTGCATAACAAATTATTTCAAATGTCACAAGTCAGAATCTGTACTCCTTTGAAGACCAAAGACAAGATTGAAAATGAAGTGAATTCCTGCTTCAGTTCCTGAAATGAAGACATTAGCAGTGTAATAGAAGGCAAGTGAAAGATAAATACATTTGTTTTTCCATCTGTTAAGACACAGCTAAAACATTCTTCCCATTTTTTCCTTAATATTTTGTTTCCTGGCAACAAATGACAAAAATTTTCAATCAACCACAACTTTCATTTTTGAAAAAGCAGCACTAATACTGTTATTTAGATTTTTTGGTATATGAAATTCTTTTCAAAGATATTCTCTCACTGTCTCTCTCTCCTGTTTCTCTCTCTGTTAAATTCTCTTATATTTGCTCTCATTCTATGAGAGAAAGATAGATGTATATGATATACAATATATGATATATGATATATATAATGAATAAAGAAGTTTGCCATTAATGCCATGAAGATATGTTATATAACCACACTGGAAAACAAACAAATGGGCATTATCTGGTAAATTTACTATAATTCAGCAATTCACACCTAAGTATTTATCCAAGAAAACTTTTTTATGCTCTTTTGTCAGAAAGCAAACATAAAAATGTTCTTAACAGCACTGATTGTAATCTCTCTCACACACATGCACCTGGAAGATTTTAAATGCTCATTAAGAGCAGAATAGATAAATACAATACAGTGTGAAAATTAATTAATTACAGCAATAACACACATAAATCTTATGTACATCATTTTGAAAACAAACACCAAGTAGCAAAATATTATACATACATTACACTAATATATTACATTTTAAAATATGCAAAGTTTATCAGCATTTTGTTTATGCATGCAAATGTGTGTGGCAAAATTCTAAAGATAAACAAGGGAATAATCAGCACAAAATTAAGATTTTGGAGTGTGCAGGAGTTACTCACAGGAGTTACTCAAGCAATATTCGCTTTTTTTAAGTAAGTCATAGGTTTATAGTCTCTCACTGCATTATGGTCCTTTGTATGTTATGTGTATTTAATAGACGTTCCTTGGAAATTGATTCATATTCCGCAAAACAATTTTTAAAACAGAGCACTGAAGAATTTGTCACTATGATACCTAAGCAAAGTATTTTAAAAGTAAGATGACCTCTTATAACCGAGGATGCATTTCCAGACTTCTATGAGACTCCTATGAGATAATGGTTTAACTGCTCTTAAAAAAAAAAAAAAAAAAAAAAAGCTAGTGCCCGTTTGCAGTACCTAATGACTACATTCCATGTGGGAAGTTAGTTCTTGTACATAACACATCTTAATTCTTTTTACTTCTCTTTCTCTTCCTCACCCTCATAATTGCTATGAAAAAAAAAAGGTGAAATGGTAAAACTGGTAAGTCTAGTTTATTGTGGTCTGTGATGATAAAAATTTCAAAATTATAAAACAAACTCAGGATGTTCAAGCTCTTCAATTTTCCACAATCTTCATAGATAAAGTTATATCAAAATCTCATAAAAATATTGTACAATGGGCTGGGAATATACCTCAGTGGCACACTGCTTGCCTAGCAAGCATGAAGTTGTGAGATTGATTCTGGATACCAAAAAAAAATTGTAAAATATATTTGTAAATGAAAATTCATTTCCTACTTTGGTCCACTTTGTCATGGGATAATCTTTATGCTATATGTTTCCAGAATTATTCCTTAAATCCAAGTCATCCTTCGAAACTCCATATGTCTACTATTTTTGTGTGTGTTCCAATACAATTAATTTTTAAAACAAAATTTCATTTTTATACTAATAAATTTTATTGTGTCTTCTCAGGTAATATTTTTCTTTCTACCAAAAAATTAGTTAAGGATAACTAGTCCAAAAGTGAAAGAACTTTCAATTTAAATTTACATATTATCGAAGAGACAGAGCCTTATTTCTACACAAAATAGCAATTTGAAGATACTACACTTAAGTTTTTCTAGTTATAACTAAATGAAAACAAGTAGATTATTAAATATTACTAAGTATTACTTTGGAGCACTTTATGTCTTAAAAGTATCACATACTGAATTATTGTACAATTATACTAAAATTATAATAATTCGTTGTTTGGAATTCTCAGTACACTTGTTATATTTATGACTTATTTACTCATTTATTGGTTTTTTGAGTAGGGTCTTTCTATGTAGTTCAGTGTGGTCTTGAACCCACTATGTAGTCCAGGCTGACCGCAAACTTGAGGAAATCCTCTTGCTTCAGCCTCTCAAGTGCTGGGATCACTGATGTGCGACATCACAATCAATTTAGTGTGTGTGTGTGTGTGTGTGTGTGTGTGTGTATGTGTGTGCGCACACGCCCAGGGTCTTCTAAGTACTAGGCAAGTATTCTAACACTGAGCTATATGTCCAGCTCTTAGGTGACAGTTAAAGTACCCAAATGAACAAACATGTTTCTATTGCTACATGGGACATTGTACTAAACTTTTGTACTCCTTTTTATCACCCTGCATTATCTAAACATTCTTTTCTTCACTACTTTTATGATAGACATTATATTTGCTTTTTGTTATGATATCCTGTTTCATATCATCTTAAAAGGAATCTCTCTCTGAAACAAACTCAGAATTTTGGTTTAATGTTTGAGGACATTGTAGAATTCATACATGAATATAAAACTTTATACTCTTAACTGTTCCATATGTTATCACTTGTTATAGTTTGTGTCTAGATGTCCTCCCAAAGCCTCATGTGGTCATGGGGGTGGGTTTCTATAGTTTGTGATTGATTCATGGTCCAATGGTGGGATTATGGGTGTGAGTGCTACACCCACCCTAGGGTTGGTAGCCTATATGCTATACAAGGGACAGAAAGAGACTTCTCTTCTCACTCCTCTCTTTTGCTCTTGTTGCTTTTGCTGTTTTCCATAGCCATGAACCGTTGCCCTCTGCCTCAGAGCCATTTGAGTACTGACTGAAGCCTCCACTTATAGTGAGCTAAATAAATCTTTCCTTCCTTAACTTTGGGTATTGGGTATTTTATCTAAGCAACAAGAGAA
The DNA here is from genome assembly GCA_004363535.1 of Dasyprocta punctata. Classification (NCBI taxonomy): domain Eukaryota; kingdom Metazoa; phylum Chordata; class Mammalia; order Rodentia; family Dasyproctidae; genus Dasyprocta; species Dasyprocta punctata. Next base: position 4,140 of record RJWM01045203.1, on the reverse strand, counting down.
AAGTAACTAATGCATCACTATATCCATGAAATAGTGACTGGGGAAATAGAAATTGTCAATGAAGACCCAAGAACAAACTAAAAATGCCAAATCATCCACGCTTGGATCCAAGGCAAAATTACTTTTCAATTTCTTTCCTTCAGATCACAGAACCTGGGTTTTGGTTCTCACAGATCTGCTTTCACATTCCAGCTCTACCATGTGTGTATCTCTGAACCTGTCACTGAGTTTTTGCACCTCTGAAATTATATAAAATTATTGTGGAAGCTGAATAAGACAATGTAGGCATAAGTCTTGCACAGACTTGGTACTCAGTAAATACTTTTCCTGTTTCCACACCCCAGTTCACAGTAGGAAGCAAAATTTTCTCAGAATATGAGGCCACTATGCAGTATTACAAGCCACTTCCTTATCATGTAGAGTACTTACTAGTGTTTTCTGAGAGATAAACCACAGAGTTCAGGATCTTTGCCCTACTATCTCCTCCAACTAACTTCCCAGATGTTTTCCTACTCACTGATCCTTCTTATCTTCAGAGTTTGGGACAAGAGAGAGTAGTTGTTTCAAGGAATAGAAACAGTGGACAGAAGGGACGTAAGTAACAAGAATGTGCATTCATTGCCACCACCATCACCACCACCACCACCACCATCACCAAAGTCTGTACAAGATGTGAATTGTGAATAAAGCAATTTCTAAATGAAATGATAATGCCACCATACAGGTTTCTGAGACCAAAAGACATCCCAATGTTAAGACTGAATATTCAACTTGTTTCTTTTATACTGATGTTGCATTTATCACTATGGAAGGCCTTAAAGTAAGTGTTAGTTTCTGAAGACACTTAGTGTAACATTATTTTTGTATGTCCATGCCTACCTAATGTAGTTTTTCTCTCAAATTTCTACTACATCATCTGGTAATAATTAAATCTTAATAAGACCAGGGACTTACCCTATTTCACCAAGGAGGTAGCTACATTCTGTAAATCCTTCCTAGTGCAAGGTGTGGAAAGTGAGCGGTGGAGGGTACTTGTAATACAATAGGCATTAGGCCATCACAGGGATCCAGGATGTCCTATGCTCATACTACATCCCAAAACCAATGTACCTTTTGATCATGACCTATGTAGCTGGTTTTTGTCTTGTGTTATCAAACAAGATTGAAGCTTTCCCAGTTCTCTCTGCTTCATCTAAAAAAAAAAAAAAAAACTTTTTTTTCCTCTAAAGGTTCACATAGTGAACGTCTTTTGTTTTGTAGACTGTTATCTCTGACATGACTAACTCAACACTGCCATTGCAGTGTCAAAGCAGCCACAGATGAACAGGCAAAGCTCAAAATAAAAAGTAGGGAGATAGATCTTTCTTAAATGGGAAGGGAACCAAAAGATGGAGGGAAGGGACAGAGGGGAGGGGAAAAAGGATGAAAAAAGAATTAAGATATATTATGTAGGTGCACCAACTCCATACAAAGAATGCAAACATTATATACTTCACACATGTGGTAATAAAAATAAATTTAAAAGTTGCAAAAACATGTGAATCTAAACCATTTTGCCTGTGTTAGAATGCATTTTGAGGGGCACATGAGGATTGCTGGCTATTCGAGGCCTATCTGACTCATGATCCCACATAAGTATATTTTCTTTTCCTAATAAATATTGAACAAGGAGTAACATCGAAATCTTATTGCTTCAGAGTGTAGAGCCTAGGAGACCAGCATTTCTTTGAACCTTGGAGTCCCTTCACCATTCTGCTTCCAAGGGTCAGAGTGGCATTCCTGCACATCCTGTTTTCTGTGAGTGGTGGCCCATGTAATTGTGCAATACGACACTAAAATGGTGATGAGCAGGCAGGTGGTCAATTTCTGCCCTTCTCCAGTCTGCCCACAACTCTTCTCTTCCTCCATTCTACACAAGTTTCATTGACATTTGGATTGGTAATAGAAAACTAGTTCAGACTGAAAACATTCTTTCAGACATACAGTATGCAACCTATGCTTTGTGCAGGTGTGTGGCTCAGTGGCAGAGCTCTTGCCTGGCATGTGATGGTCTTAATTTTGTTCCAGAGAACCCCACCCCCAGACTTGTTTAGAAAGGGTCTGGCAGTGTTATTTTGTCTTTGAATGAGCAATTTCTGAGTATTTCAAAAACAACTTTAATTTCTCTTTTTACGTCTTTCTGTAATGAGCATGAATTACTTTGCAATAAAAAATAATTTTATAGGAAAAGATAAATCAATTTAGGAAAAGTGTGAGTCAGGGGTATGTGTAGTACATCTCAGAGATCAACATCATTTAAGACTATTATCATATTTTCCCATGAAATCCCTTTGGGTGCCACTGTCAGAATTTAGAGTGAGCTATATCAAATATCATTCTAACTCAGCATGACATTTCTTTTTGCTGTTATGCTAATGCTTAAAAGCTTGAAACTCTGCACTCCATTCAATACAGTTCATCAAATATTTATTGAGCACCTACTATGTGCCAAGTGTTATGAATACAGGATTAACAAAACATGGTTATTTTGCAAGTTAAGTCAATAACTGCCCTCCTAGAAATGTATGCCTCTTTGAAAATCTCTGATGGTTATTATGATAATATGGTTCAAGGTAAAAAAATTGATACAATGTTCAAAATAATTCAAACTTGAATAATCTATATTTTCATTGCTTTAATAATTTAGATTATGCTGAATCATTTTTACCAAAAACACAAACAAACAAACAAAACCACAAATTTGTGACTTTTCACTAAGGCACCACTACTATCCTACTTCTGAATCAATAGCATTTCAATTCTTTCACTTGTTTTGGAAGAAATTATTTCAATCTGTTAGGCCCCTGAGCCAAAGTTCTGTTTGATTTTGAGATCTTGACTAGGATTTCCTAGGGCAAAACTGTTTTTAAAGTTTAAATCAAGGCATATGTTTCAAACTAAAGTTGCTAAGGCCTGGATAACAAACAATTAAACGATTAACATACTAAAAATATTTAAATTTGGGCTTAGGGAATCTGCAAAATCTTACTCATTACATTATATATTACAGTTATTTTTATAAGCTAAAATTTTATTTTGGTTAAATTTAATTTTTTCATCTTTGTTGTCTATTAACTATTTTTGCTATATTCAGCTTTTTTTTTTTTTTTTAAAGAATGATTGTCTTGTCAGGGAGTTTTCATTAAATAGAATGTCAGGAACGTGGGAATATCTTGAACATATTACTGGTTTTTGTGGAAAGACAAATTTAAGCCCAGAAGTACAGTAACTTGTAGGAAGATAAGTTGTTTTGCATAGTGCCTTGTGAAACAGAAGTACGTGAAAACTAGTATCAATTAGTACACTGTCCAACAGATTCCCAACCTTGCCCCAGATCATTTCCCATATTGTTGCATACAGTTACTCTTTGGACCTGTACTTTGCTTAAAACACTATATATATTTGTAATGGTTTTGGTGGATTAATTTATTCATTTAATATATAGTTATTGAGCACCTACTCAGTGCCAGGTACTGGTCTTGGCACTAATTTAAATGTTAGTAAATGATCAAACAATGGATATTGTTTCAAATCCACATAAGTGAGAATTTTGGGGCTAGTTGCATGTACGATGTATACACACCCATCCGTGTGGAAGACAGAGTGAGATGGCTGTCTCTCTTCTTTCCTGACTAAAATCTGCCCAGTTTTCTAACTTAACTGCCATTATATGCTAAGCATGCACTACTAAAATAAACTTGTTTCTGAGAAGCATGTATACACTAAAACTCTGGATTTTATTTGATGATGAAAAGCTAATTTTTCTTTCATAAATTCTTCATTTCATACTTTTGAATACGACAGTAGTTTCAAAAGCCCTGTATCTGACTAGATTTGGGACACTATAAATATTTCAGCACAATAATACATTTATTAGGCTTGCAGCATTTTAAATTTTATTGTGAAGTAGAAAAAACTTTCATTAATTTTAAGACTGTGCTTTCAAAATGATATAATAGTCAAATAATGTATGAAATTTTACAAGTAATGTCAGATTCAGAAATATTGCTCTCCCTGGTTAAATTATCTCTTGCCGTTATAAAACTGACAGTCAGTTGTTGGCAACTCCTGATCATTCTTATGTTCTTGATTTCTGCTTTT
>RJWM01045202.1:0-12811 GCA_004363535.1 Dasyprocta punctata | reverse complement strand
AATGAAGGTTTCCTGACCGAGTAAACAATTTTCCACAGAAATGACATTCATAGGGTTTCTTTCCTGTGTGTGTTCTCTCATGGCGACTAAGAGCGGAACAATGAGTGAAAGCCTTCCCACATAGATGGCATTCATATGGTTTCTCTCCTGTGTGGATTTTCTCATGATAATGAAGGTTTCCTGACCGAGTAAACAATTTTCCACAGAAATGACATTCATAGGGTTTCTTTCCTGTGTGTGTTCTCTCATGGCAACTAAGAGTGGAACAATGAGTGATGGCCTTCCCACATAGATGGCATTCATATGGTTTCTCTCCTGTGTGGATTTTCTCATGACAGTGAAGGCGAGATGACCGAGTGAACAATTTTCCACAGAAATGACATTCATATGGCTTCTCTCCTGTGTGTGTTCTCTCATGGCGCCTAAGAGTGGAGGACTGAGTGAAGGCCTTCCCACATAGACGGCATTCATATGGTTTCTCTCCTGTGTGAGTTCTCTCATGGCGACTAAGGCCTAAGGAACGTATAAAGGATTTTCCACACAGATGACACTCATGTGGCCTCTCTCCTGTGTGTGTTCTCTTATGAATTTGAAGACTAGAAGAATGAGCGTAAGTCTTCCCACATAGATGACATTTATAACGTTTCTCACCAGTCTGTGTTCTTTGATGATGATGTAGTTTAGCAGATTGATTGAAGGTTTTCCCACACTCAGAGCTTTCATTTTTCTCCACTCCTATTTCAGATTCATTATGAGCTGTAATCTTAGAGTTCTTTGCAGAGGCTTTCCCTGGTGGCTGACCTATGTATGAACTTTTTCCAGAATTAGTCATCTTGTTTCTTCTGAATGCAGAATTATATTTGAAAGTGGTCTCACACAGATTGCCTAAAAACAGCTTTTCCTCACTCTGTATGCCCTCCTGTAATTTAAGTTTGGAACGTTATTTTCTTTCCAAACAAAAGACATTCTTTTTTTTTTTTTTTTTGTGGCACTGGGGATTGAACTCACAACCTCACAGCTACCAGGCAAGCACTTAAGCCGCTAAGCCAAACCCCCAGCCCCACAAATGACATTCTTAAAGCTTACAACGTTTAAGTTCAGAACTGTTGGCAAAGTATATCTTAAATATACAGCATTTATGTGGCCTTCCCCAGCTACACATCTTCCTGTGTTACTTGAGTGGTTAGTGGGTTACAGAGTGTTTCTCATGTTGGCAATATGAATCATTTTGTACTGATGAATTATGTTTTTCTATTCCTGTGTGAACACTCGCTAATGGATGGTTCTTATGGTACATATGTGAATACACAGTGTGAATTAGGAAATGAGTGAAGTCATTGTAATCAAATAGTACTTGCAGTTCGACCCAATTGAAAGGTTTATGTAGGTGAAATCTATTTTGGGAATGAAATAAACTTTTATTTTATATACTACACTATCTTCGTGTTATTTTCAGTAAATATTATTTCAAGAGTTAACAAATTCTAGGCTTAAGTGCTTTTATACTGACTTGTATACTAACAGCATCTTACTACCAGCATGATAAATGTTTTTCATTTATAATATCACAAGTAAATTAGAAATATATTAATATTGGTGAGTTAATTCAGAGTTTAAGTGAAACTGTTCATTTTTTGTTCACATCATGGTCCTGAAGTTTCGTTAAATTCTAAACATTGTCAAAGCATTCGGATCTTATGATTTAGAGTACTCTGTCTTGTCTTAGAGATTCCATCATACTCAACTACTAACTTTTCTAAGTGAAAGTTCTTTAATTTGCATACAAATATTCATGAGTATAGAACTTACCATGCAATTGACGGTGTGATATTCATTCCTATTGATATGGTGAGGGGCCGTCATTCCCTCTTCTCCTTGTGCACTCTTTCCTTCTGTAAAAATTACAAAAACAAATAACTAAAATGTTGGTAAGAAAATGCAAAGGAGAAGCTGCATGAAATACCGTGTATCTTCTGCTCTTCAAAGAGAATTTATCTCAATGTAACATTAGAGTCCCATGAGACAAAGAATGATGGCATTTGAACAAAGATATGGAGATTAATGGGTGAAATTTTGAGTGCTCATTTGTTCATACCATGAATCTTCAAGGAAAAATAAGTGTATAGAACCAAATGATAATAGAAGCAAGATATGCCAGAATCTTTGGGATTCAATGTTGGTAGCTCTAAAATGGAAGGCTATGTCTATTATTTACAATTTAAAAATCTAACGTATCTCTAGAAAGATAAATATTTCATTGAAATAACAATAATAAACTATTCACCAATTTTACAATAAATATCAAAACTGGACTTAATGAATTAGATGTGAAATGAACCTCATGAAAAAAATCAATGACAAGTTTTTCGAATTAAATGTATAAAATTTTCTTTTATCTTGCTTGAACATGTTTGCTAAACATGAAATTTACATTCAGAGTGGAAAAATGAACATCATATTGACTGTTTTTTAAATTCCCTTTTGTTCCATCTCTCTCCCCCATCTTTAAATCTTTTTCCCATTATTTTTTGAGTATTATTAGTCTTCAGTTATGTTTTTCAAATGTAGTATTTATATTCATTTTGGATAATTTTAATGTATATGTGGCATATTTTAGATCATCTTTATACCCTTCTCCCTTTGCTGCTCTGACTCCTGGACCACTTCACAATTGCAAGAGTTCAATTCCACTTCTTTTCCTCTGATTTTTAAATTGTTCCTTTAATTTTACTTTGCCTTACTCAAATGAGATAACATGCACTGTTTAAATTCGGTGTCTGATTTAATTCCCTCAATATATTTCTCACTTGCATCTATTTTCCTAAAAACACCTCAAATGCATCAATCTTTAAATCAAAGAAGCATTCCATTATGTACATGTGTCACATTTCCTTTTTAAAAGCATCTATTAATAGACATACAAGTTGGTTATTTGATATAGCTATTACGAATTGTGATGCTGTAAACAATGGTATGCGTGTGTGACTGTAATATGACATGTAATATGTTTGGAAAAATCCTTAGAAAGGGAAATTGGGTCATATGGAATTTCTAGTTTTACTTCTTTGAGAAATCTCCATACTGCTTTCTATAATGACTGCAGGAGTTTACCTTCCACCAACAATGTAGACGTGAGCCCTTTTACCACACACACCCCTTGATTTCTTTAGTATTGCCATTTGTTCTGGTGTGAGAAATCCTCATGCTGCTTCAATGTGCATTTCTCTCATGGCCAGAGATGTTGAGAAATGTTTCATGTATGTTGACTTAATTCTGTGATGTGTACTGGTTCCTGTTGTTCGATGCGTGACTGGGTATTCTATTTTACATGATCTCGTTTTTGTGTGTGTTTGTATATTCTAAAGAGTAGTCTTCCATTTGAGGAATAGCTGGCACAATTTCTTCCTATTCTTTTTTTGTCTCCTTACAATACTGATTGCTTTCCTCTGTGGAAGATTTTTAACACAATAGAGCCACATTTTTATTATTTATTTCTTCTGAAATAAGCATTCAGTTCTGAATGCCTTTGCCTATATACATTAATTTATGTATTTCACTTATTTAATCTTCAAGAGGTTCAGCATCTCCATTTTCACGCTCAGATACTTCATTTATTTTGAGTTTTTCTCATTACATCATGAGATACAATAAACTGTAAATAGTCTCAAGCCAACTTGCCAAGTATCATTTATTGAGGTAGCTGACTTCCCTCAAGTGTATGTTTTGGCACTTTTGAAGATGGTCAAACACCTGAATGTACCTGCAGCTTCTACTGTATCATCTATTCTGTTCCACAGGTCCATATATTTTCTTAGTTCAATATAATTTCTATCACTTTTGCTTTCTTCAGCAACTTGAAGTTAGGTACTGTGATGCTTCTTTCTTGTCTCTTGTTTCCCAAGTTGTTTTTGCTCTTCAGAGTGTTTTTGTGCTAAAAGAATTTCAGGAATAATTCATCTAATTCTATATAGAATATTCTTACCAAAGTGGTTCATGCACTTAACACTTTCCACAATTCTGGGGAAAAAGGTCGCATTCATGTTCTCCCAGTAAAGTCGGACATGATTGTGTTTGTCAGCCAAAACAGGGATTGCAAACAAAAACAAACTTTGCCAAATATTATATTTGATAAGCAGATTGCTGTGAAGAAAAGTATTCATGAACCAAGGTACCAATGTATTTTGAAGGGTATGCATCGAATCAGTGTGTTAGTTTTGAGAGTATGAACATCAGGATAATGGCTGTTCTTACTGCCAAGGACCATGGACATTTTTCTGATTTACATTTTTACATTTACTTTCTTGATTTATTGTATGCTTTATGTCTTTTAAATCTCTTTTTTCAAGATAATGTATCATTCATTGTAGAGGATTTTTCACTTCCTTGTTAATTTTACTTTCTAGATTTTAGTCTTCACTAATGCTAATGTAAATTGTGTTAGTTTCATATTTCTTTCTCACTTACATCATTACTGGTACACAAACATGCTCTTGATATTTGTGTGTTGACTTATAATCCTGCTATATTGCTGAAATATGATTAATTTTAAGTTTTTTCTTGGTGTAATACCTTGTGTCTTACATGTAACATTTTAAACATCTCACTAACATGATTGTTCTATCTGCTGTTGTGAATACTATATTGAATAGAACTGGAGATAGTTGGTATCCTTGATTTGTGCATTATTCCAGAGGGAATGCTTTGTGCTCCCCTTTTTAAATATGATGCAGACCAGTGGTGAGCTTTAAGTAGCTATTAACAGATTCAGTTATGCATTTTCTTTACCTGCTTTACTCAGGATTCTTTAAAACATGACAATAAAATATTTACAAATATGAGTCTGATTTATTTCACTTATGCATATAGTCTCAAGTGAAATAAATCACAATTAAAATAATAATTTATATTAAACAAATTACAATTAAAAATTGAAAGAATGATAAGATCCAAAATGTACAATAAATACTGTAATAAGGAAAGGGAAATAAAGTGCTCAAAATCAAATACAAGTTGGAATAGGAGAAAGGAGAAATGGAAAAAGAAAGAATTAAAAGTTTGTAGATAACTATACATATGTATAAGTATACAAGATAGAGAACTATACTACTAATTCTGTTTGTTCATCTGAAAGAATAGTTCACATTGTCATTCTTTCTCTGATTATTTTTTATGCCTAGATTTAACTTGAACAACTGCTTCTAAGATAACAATATTTATTACATTGACTGTTATTGATTTCTCACTGCTTTTTTTCCTTTGAAATTCTATATTATTTCTACCTTTTTTTCTGTTTTGCTTTTTTAAAATAAAAAAAGAAAAACAAAAATACATGATGCAATGTTTTTTCAAAAACCGTTTCTGTCATGCTCTTCAAGTTTCTGACCTTGCTTCTATTTATGTGGTGTATTTCATATTTTTATTTGCATATGTTCAACTGTCTTGCAAGTCTGGTGAAAAACCCACTTGGTCATGATACATGGTTTTCTTAATGATATCTTATATTCTATTCAGAAATACCTTGCTGAAGAATTTTTGCATCTATGTTCATGAAGGATGTTGGCCTACAATTTCCTATTTTAGTTTAGTGTATATCTGTTTTTGGATCATAGTGACGTTACCTTCCATAAATGAGTTTGGAAGTACTCTATCATTTCAAATTTATTAAAGATTTTCAGAATTGTTGGTGCTATAACCTCCTAAAGATATTGTAGAATTCATCATAACAGATTAAGTTTGCTTCATATTAGGATTTTTTCTTAGTCTCTCAATTTGATTCTGAATTATTGCATCATTCAGCGTTTTTGCATCTTCTTGGTTTAGTCTTAGTTATTTGTATGAATCTATGAATCTATTGCTTCAAAAATTTCCAATGAATTGGAATATAATTTTTCATAGTATTTCCTAACTTCTGCATTTCAGTGTTGTCTATTGTGATTTAGCCTTTTTTTATTTGTAATTGCATTACTATGAGTGCTTTCTCTATTTTTTCTTTGTAAATTTGTCTATGGATTTATTTACTTAGTTCATTCCATCAAAGACAAGGTCTTTGTTTGGCTGCTTCTGTGTATTCATAATTTTTCTCAGTTTCCATGATTTCCACTCTGGCATCACACCAAATTTTTATATACTTTTCATTATTCTACTAAGCTGCCCATAACTGAATCAAATTCCCCGTCATGGACCCTGCAACATTTTTCCTCAGCAATAGTGAATTGTTAGTAATAATAGAGCTCTGGTATATGGAACACTGAATCAGTTTGATACTATTCATGCAACATCTACCATATATAATTGATGTACAGATGAATATATTGATTTTGTTATAACCAGAAATCTTAGTTCTCAAAACAGATCTGTATAGAAACCAAAACATATAACTTAAGTGGCTGAATGTGTAAATATTCTCTTTGGACATATAAAGGTAAAAAAAAACCATAGGAAGCAGTTATCTTAATAAGAATATCCTCATATATATTACAAGATGTCTGCATTCTAGTAGATCTCAATGATAATGAATATGAAAAAATCCCCAAAGTGGGAAAATATATAAAAAATTATATGAATACATGAAAAACCACAAGAACATAAAGCAATAGAAGACTGAAAAATTTCACCACAATCCTAAGGTAGATTGAAGGGGTTACAAAAGGAAAACAAAGCAAATATTAGGTAGAAAAAGTCTCCTCTTTGTTTAATGATGAGTTAAAAAATAGACAAGTTCAAAGAGGATAACATCATTTTATGGTCCAAAACAGAATATGTAAATATGAATGAAAATTTCTGTAAAATATTCTTTGAAACACACCTTAAGATTGTATTAAATATATTATAAAATATTCTTTCATTCCTGCAATGCTAGAATATTACAGCTTATGCAAATCGTAAGTTCTAACACAGCAAATAAACAGAATCAGTAAGAAAATACACAGGATCACCATTTGATTCACGGGAAGTTTTCAAGAAATTCAACATTATTTACTGATATAAACACATGCAGGAACTACACAAATACCAAGAGTCTAAATTATATTTGATGTAGACTCAATATCACACTGCATGATACACGGTGATAACATTCACTCTACAGTCAGAAAATATATTTGTGTTTATGGCAGAATTTCTATTCAATGAGGTACTTGTGATTTTACCAAACAAAACAAAACAAAAACAAAACAAACAAAAAAAAAAGAAACACCTGAAAACAAAGAAAGGAATAAGTGAAGGCACTGAATGTAAAAATCTATATTGTGCTATTTTGTTAATGAAAGAATCCTTTACATCACAAGCATTTAGGATATAATGAGCAAATTTAGCCAAATGGCAAGAGAAAATTCATGATATAGAAAGCAACAGACTTACTGTTTGCTAAAATTTAACACTGAGATAAAAAGCAGGGAATCATACTATGCACAACAACTTCAAAATGTACAATAGATACTTGATATAAGCTTAACCAAATAGGCAAAATTAGACTCTGTATGAAATTTCAGAATAATTAATAAATACATGTAAGCACATGCTAGATGATAGGAAGGAATCTCTTATATTTCAGATCTAGAAAGTCACCTAGAAGCCTTATGTGTCCAGAGGGCTGGATTCGGGACATGAACACACCTTGGCAGCCCTCTGTTTATCACTGGGTTAATGCACTGACAACTTTATAGCTGAATATAGTTTTAACTGTTCAGGTGTGCTTCAGAAGAGGTGGTTAATTGGGTATGAACTGACCTACCTCTCTGGAACCTTTCCAATCATATATTGTAGTTAAGCTTTGGACAATCAGGCAACTTTCAGAGGAAACAGGCCCTGCTGCCATGACATTTTGATTTGGAGTAGGACAACCATACAGTGAAAATTCTGACATTGTCATCCCCAGTGTACAGTTTTTTAAAAAGTGTTTATACTAAGGTAGACAAGTGACAGATGCAATGTCCCATATTTTGGATACAAAAGAATTGATTTTGCTCTAATTAACAGTGTATCAAACATGATCTATAAACTTATTGCTCTCCCAAACAAATACAGCATTCTTTATAGTACTAGAACAATAATACAAAAATGTTGAAGCTAGGACAGTATACAAAGAAATATAGAGGATTTTTGAGTAAGTAAACAAAATAGGTAAGAGTAGCACATATCAAAATATACTACAAACATACAGTAGGAAAAACAACAACATATTAACATAAATCCCTAAAAGTCATTTATACTATATTTAATAATAACAGATTATTATTACTCTATATCCCTAAACCATATCCCTAAAAGTCATTTATACTATATTTAAGTGTAACAGATTATTTTTACTCATAATCAATATAAAAATCATGTTATGATAGAACTGTAAATCTGATGAAGATCATACACTACAATAGGAATGTTACATGTCACATGGTTTCGCATATATTTGAAATACAAAAGACAATCCAAATGACTGCAATGTCCTAAACTTAGAAGAGAGAATATATATGTGAGAAACGAAGAGTAAATGTAGGAGAAAAGAAATCTTTTTTTTTTTTTTTGCGGTACTGGGGATTGAACTCACAACCTCGCGCCTGCCAGGGCGGGCATGTAAGCTGCTGAGCCAAACTCCCAGCCCTGGTTTTTTGAGGCAGGGTCGCACTGTGTAGCTCAGGCCGGCCTTGCGCTCGCGTTGTAGCCCAGGCCGGCCTCGAACTCACAACGCTCCGCCTACCTCAGCCTCCTGAGTGCTGGGATTAAAGGTGTGCGCCACCACGCCCGGCGAGAAAAGAAATCTTAAGAGGTAACAGGTTGTTTGAAAGAAAGCAGTGTGTATTTTATGCATATATGTGCTAAATTAATTCTACAATTCGGTATGATTAATATATACCAATGAAAAAAGACAAAAAATTCCACTTAAGCAGATCAGATAGGACAAGTGAAATTAAATTATAGGTTTTAGAAATATAACTAACTGGATATTGTACAGGGTTTTCAAGATTAAATTATTAATGAATGGAGACCAGAGCCTCAGTGGGTACCCAGGGGAAATGTTAAATATAGATTAGGAGGGATGAGGACAGGAGTACATAAAAGTTTATTGCCATTATGTCCATAAACATTCTTTTTCTCCGAAGCCAATATAAATATGGGGAAATACATGAATTATGAAAATCATATATAAGACATAATATCAAAACTAGAGCAATTTTGGCAAGTTTCTGATAGAGATACTGGAATGATATTGTGCATTCACTTAAAAATGTATTTCACATACTCATTGGCCTGGCTCTCTTCTACATTGAAACATCAATCTGTCACTTTTCCTGGAGCCTGGTTTGTGGGAATAACTCTTTTTCCACCATCAGCAGGATTTCTCTGTCATGGTAATGAAAAGTTACATCTCCTTTGCAATATTCCCGTTGTGTTGAAGATAAAGAAAGAAAGTGGATATTATGGATTAAAAACTGGTGGTCAACTTAGCACCAGCTGAATTAATTCAGCTGGTGTTGAGTAAAGATGGCCCACCTGAAGAAAGCTACCAGCATAAACAGAGATGTGGAGAAGAAGAGTGAGGCATTATGGGTTCTTTCAAGAGTTGCCGTTTTGAGCCGATGGTTCTCCCAGAGGTGCATGTCATGCTGGCTTCCTAAATATGGATTCAGCCATTATCATCAGAGGAGCTTGGGACCTCTTCAATGAGAGTGGCTGTGGTTCACCTTGGGGGAGCTCGGCTCCTCACATTGAGCATCGCTTCCTGGCTCCGGGGGGAGCGGGGGAAGATGTGTGCTGGAGAAGCTTGTCATGCTGGGCTTCCTGACCTGTGCTCGAGTCCTCATTGGAGGAGTGCGGGACCTCATTGCCACTGAGGATGGCTGTGGTGCTCTTCAGGGCAGCCCCGCTTCTTGTTTTGTGCATGACTACTCGGCTCTCATGTAGAACCCTCAACCCACTGCACAGCTCCTTCATCCTACTGGCATAGACTTTCTAGTTCCACCGCTGACCTTTGACATTTTCAGCACAGAACCGTAAATAGACTGGCGTGAGTCCTTACTGTGGGCTCTTAGATTTCCAGTTGGATTTGTGGGAGGCATTGTCATGCATTTGGGTCTCTAGCTGGACTCTTGCAGGACATTGCTGTGGGATCCAGGCCCTCAGCTAAATATCCTGGGTCTTAGTGTTGTGGATAGATTTTCCTGCACTTTCTTGTGTTTAACTCTGGATGACTATTATAAAACAGTATTACAAATCCTGTGTCCTTTACACATTTGTTCTCCCTGTAACCCCTGACTACAACAGTGAATAATTATATTCACAGGAATAAATGTGCATGATGACAAAGTCTTTAAGAGACTATGAAGAAGAAATAGGATGAATGCAGATAAAAAGCCCAGGCAGTGTGTTCAGCAGGAAAATAGTGAAGGTATTTAATTAGAATAGGAAGAAAACTACACTGTACTCCAAAAATGAGAAGTCCTCATGACCCTTGTGCTCTTCTTAAATTTAAAGAAACTGCAGAATTATCAGAATTTCAAGTATCAAGTAATCATTTGTGAGAAAGTGGATGTAATCAGACTATTCTTAAGTAGAAATTACAGAAAAACAAGCTTAAATGTCACATGAGTTTTGCTCTTGTTTGGAAAAATATAGGATAAAGGGAAAGAAGATACATCTTTACACAGGTAACAAAAGCTCAGGATGGAGGGAGGGAGGAGAGAAGGGAGGGAAGGGGATAGAAAATGAAGATCTGTGATGACATCTGTCAACATTGGATCATGGACCAAAGTTTTATGGGAACGTTACGATGTAATGTAAACATGCGACATGGAAATGAAAAAGGAAAAAGAGCTCAGGATGGCACTAAGCATGTTTTCATATGGAAATATATAAACACTTCCATGGTAGAGTGAATGTAATTTAAATTGCCATCCAATATAAGCTCCTCAAGAAGACTCATAGTCTATGTTCACATCTATCATAAGCCTCATTATAATGATCAGATAACAATCATGTTAAAGTATTTGGTGTATTTATAATGTTCATAATGTTTACTTCCCAGATTTCCTCAGCATTTGGTGACTTAGCTGTATTAAATGATGAAGTAATTTATAAGGCTATGTTAGAGAGCTGTAAAAAGGTTTTGTATAGAAAGTTGAATGAAGTTTCTATGACATTGTTGTCATGTCTAAGAATGAACCAGAATAGACATTGAGGAGAAAGAAGGGTATGCATTCTAGACAATGCTTGATGGATTCCATACAGGACTGAAGGTAGGTGCACACATAGGGAGACAGAAAGCTGGTTTAACAGACTCACCAAGGGATCGCAAGTTGCTGATGGTTTCCAGCATCACATCTCTATACAGCATCTTCTGGGGTGTGTCCAGCAGAGCCCATTCATCTGGGGTGAATTTGATGGTCACATCTTCAATGGTGATCGATTCCTAAAACACCATGTACATTCCAGTTTAGACAGAGAAATAGTAACAAACTTCCTAGAATGTGAACTAAGATGACAGCACTGAGGCAGAGGAGAAACAGCAGACATGGAGAGGATGAGCTCCTTAGAGACAGTCCGCTCACTGCCAGCACCAGACTGGGACCTAATGTCAGACACCCATCCTGAGTGACATGTATTACGAACTCATAAAATTATTATTAT
This sequence comes from Dasyprocta punctata, assembly GCA_004363535.1. Taxonomy (NCBI): domain Eukaryota; kingdom Metazoa; phylum Chordata; class Mammalia; order Rodentia; family Dasyproctidae; genus Dasyprocta; species Dasyprocta punctata. The sequence goes on along the minus strand of RJWM01045202.1, from coordinate 1,189 downwards.
ACAGTATCAAGCAGCACATAGCATAAGAAAAAGTGCTCAACTACTGATAAACATAGTCGTTATGTCTTCTACTCAGGTTATTAAAAAATTTAACCTTGAAGTAAATGTAACAAAAATGTATACCCCATTTGTGTCAGGGATTTTTACATACACATCACAGTGTAAATTATTACAATGTTTTGCTGTTACTAAACAATGGTTCTTGTTAATTAATTCCCACATGTGTCAGATATTACTCATCAATCAAATGGGCTATATTTTTGTAAATGTTGAAAGAACCAGTATTTTCCCTATCTGAATACCATACATTATAAATGATTCAAGTATTATTTGTAAAAATACAGGAAAAACTGAAAGCTATCACTACTCTCAAGGAGAACTGGTTAGTTTCCTATATCACAGTATCAATAATTAAAATAAATCTTCATTCCACACAGCTACACTGAGGAGAGTAAGGCTTCAAGGCAGACTGTTAACCACTAGTAGCAAAAACATCTATGACTTGCTACCTGAGGACAATTGTAACCTCAGAATTTTCTGGAATTTCTAAACAGTATTCTACAATGTAGATCTTGTATTTGGATGCTATCCCACTCTTCACATGTAAAAAAAATTCTTTTTCAGGCAGTGTTTACTGAAAACTTCAAAAAATAAGCATTGCAATACTACACTCTCACAAAGATAAATTTGAGTAATCTGTAAGAAAACTGATACACCTCCTGATGAAAATGCTTATTGAAGCCGGGCGTGGTGGCGCACGCCTTTAATCCCAGCACTCGGGAGGCTGAGGTAGGAGGAGCGCTGTGAGTTCGAGGCCGGCTTGGGCTACAACGCGAGCGCAAGGCCGGCCTGAGCTACATAGTGCGACCCTGCCTCAAAAAACTAGGGCCGGGAGTTTGGTTCAGCGGCTTAAGCGCCTGCTCTGGCAGGTGCGAGGTTGTGAGTTCAATCCTCGGTGCCGCAAAAAAAAAAAAAAAAAAAAAAAAAAAAAAAAAAAAAAAAAAAAAAAAAAAAAAAAAAAAAATGCTTATTGAAATAAATTGGATATAAAGATGAAATGTCACTAGGTTTATCTTCATGATAACTCCAAATTTTAAAAAAAATGAAAGACATGATAAGAAAAAGGGAGAGAGGTGGTTTGATAAAATGAGGAGGACCTAGAGAAGAGGGCGGGAGAAGGGAGTTGGGT
>RJWM01045201.1:0-12907 GCA_004363535.1 Dasyprocta punctata | reverse complement strand
ACAAAATGTGAATGACCAGAATGAAAAAAAAAAAAAGGTATTCATTAAAAAAAGTTCCAAACAGAAATCTAGGAGATTAAAAACATCATTGAAAGTCTGGGCAGTGAAAGTGCCTAATATGAGGGCAGAGTGTCAGATCTAGAAGTCAGAATTATGATTATGGATCAATTAAATACAACAAAAGAACATTAAAAATTGGTCCAACAGCTGCTAGATGACTCAAAAAAGATTAGCATAAGAGTAAACAGAATTAATGAAAAATCAGAAGATAGCACAAAGGGCATAAAAAGCCTGTTTACCGAGGTAATAGCAGAAGACTGTAAATTTGGATGAAGAATTTAATATATTGACAAATGGGGAATATAGAACCCTGAATAACTACAATCAGGAAAAATACACTCTGCACCACATAATAATTAAAATAACAGAAATCTAACACATGACCAGAATCTTGAGAGCTGTTAGTGAAAAGCAGCTAAGCACTTGTAAAAGAAAACCCATCAGAATTACAATAGACTTCTCATTACAAACCATAAAGTCAAGGACAGCTTGGAATGGAGTGTTTCAAGATGAACAACAACAACAACAAACAACAACAACATCAAACCTGAAAAACAAAGACACAAAAAACCTTCCAACCTAGGTTGATACATTCAGCAAAATTATCATTCATAATTGATAGAGAAAAAAGATACTTCCAGGATAAAAGGCACCTAAAGCAATTCATGACTATCAAAACAACAGTCCAAAAAATTCTCAAGAATTCTCAATTCTTCACTGAGACAATGAATCTAACAGTGTGAAAGGTCCAATAGGATGAGTACATCAGGTAGATATATAAATTAATTAGAAAAGAAAGAAAGCAAACTGCAACAAGCAAATAATGCAATGGCAGGAATAAGTCAGTAACTATCAATGTGAATGTCCTCAATTCATGAATCAAAAGACACAGATTAGCAGAATGGATCAAAGAAAAATTCAGTGTTATCCTATATACAAGAAATGCATATAACTCAAAAAAGAAATTCATAGACTAAAAATAAAAGTATAGAAAATAATATTCCATGCAAAAGAAACCCCAAAACAAATAGGAATAGCTATGCTATTCTCAGACAGGGTGGACTTTAAGCCAAAGCTGATCAAAACAGACAAAGAAAGATATGATACATTGGTTAACAGAGCTATTCAGCAGGAATAGCTAATATTTATAAACATATATGCACCAAACCATGATGGACCCAACTTTGTAAAACAAACAGTAATGGTCATAAAAGTCCAATAAACAATTAATACAATTATGGTGAGAGATCTCAAAAATGTTCCACTGTCACAAATATACAGGTCAAGTAAACAAAATATTAAAAGACAAATTTCAGAGTTGATCCAAACTCTTGGGCAAGTGGATTTAATAGCTATCTAGAGTGTTTCACTAATGACAACAGAATACACATTCTTTTCAGGAGCACATGCCATTTTCTGCACAATAGACCACCTACTGGCTAATAAAGCATACTTAGGTAAATGCAAAAAAAGAAAAAAATTTTATCATGTATAATATCAGATCACAATGCAATGACCCTAAAAATCAATATCAAAAGAAACCACAGAAACTATGTAAATGTATGGAAATTAAACAACACAATTTTGAATAATCAATGGGTCAAAAAGAAATTAAGGAAGAAATAAGATATTTTTCTAATTAAATGATAAAGCCAGTATGACATACCAGAACTTATGGGACACAATGAAAGTAGTCCTATGAGAGAAGTTTGCAGCTGTGACTGATCACATCATAAAAACAAAAGTACATATTTCAAATAAATGGAGGAGTTTCAGCACTTGGATCAGTAGCACTGGTAGTTTTCCATGCCAGGGTCCCTAGGTATGTGGTGAGCCACAACACCCAGCTGTTAGCAGTTTTTCCCAGCAGCCTCTTCAATTGCTTTACACTGAGCACTCAGGCAAGACAGCTGTCTATGAGCAGCTTTCCCCAGACTCAAAGGGGAGATTTCAGCCAGGCCTCTACTGAGGGTTTTTGACATTTCTTGTTGTTAAGAACTGAAAGCCATGACTGGGGTCTTTTTCGCCTTGGCTAAAGAGAGAAAAAGTTTGTGTGTTTGTGTGTGTGCACGCACGTGTGTGTGCGCGTGTGTGTGCATGTGTGTTCACACATGCATATTTGTGTAGGTGTAGGATCCTTTTTGATGTCATATAGTAGTCTTAGTTATAATTATTGCTACTATTTATATGTTCCATGGAATCATCTTTACTTATTTCTAATCAGTTCTCATGATTTCCATCCCATTATAGTTAATAATTTTTATGTTAAATATTTTCCAGTGAAATTCCTATGTGATATGTGTCTTGATTAAACACTGACCATTGACAGATGCTGAAATATCTTTTGACTACATTTTCAGTGAACCAATACATATGGAGGGAAATAATAATGATCTAACAAAAATTGAGTACTAAACAAACACAGGAACATTATCTCTAACAATGACATGTAGACAGTTTTACACTAGTACCAATATTGACTGTAACTTTACATTAGAATTATTAGCCAGATCATAAGGTTTTATTTTATGAGAAGGTAATTTTTAAAAGGGAGAAGTAGAATGAAAATGGTAAAACAGGTTAGGTATAATCCATGTAATTTTCAAAGAAGTCATGAATTTACCAACTAGAATCGGTAGGTTTAGCAACATTGCAAAATATCATATTAAGATGAAACTATTCAGCCATAAAGCTTATTTAGGATATGATATTTGAGGTTGGACTTTTCTCACAGAAAATAAATTTTATACCATCTTTTGTTCTGACATTTATTAAATTGTATTACAGAACATAAAAGAAGATCTAAGTGTAGATATATTCCTTGTTCTTGAATTGACAGAATCAATCTCCCAAGGTAATTCTTGTCCCCAAATCATAATGCCAATAGAATTTCAATGAAGATCACAGTGGACTTCAGAAATATCTAGGCAATTATTAAATATTTTCATTAAATAATGGACAGTGAAATTTAAAATGGAGCCAGGAAAGAAGTCTTTATAAATGATTTCTAAGCAAGAGAGACATTTTTGGGATATATTATGGCTAAGAATCCTGTGTGTGAAAGAAGGGGATGTAATTCTCCAAATCCTCAGTGACTCATTTTGCTTTGGATATGATAAAATAACAATTCATGTCTTAGTGATACTTAAAATATTTTCACACAAAATAAAATATTTGGTGGTTTTTAGCAGTGGTGTGTGTTTCCCTGTTTATGGGTTATAGATAGCAAAGTGTGACTTTTAAGGATTCCTTGAAAAACTAAGACAATTTTCAACAACAACAACAAAACCCTATAAATCTGTTTCTTTAAATCTTCCTACATGAAGCAGTCAGACTCAAGGTCTGGGTGGCGCCACACTCCAGGGTACGCTCTGCCTAAATGCCTGGGACCAGGAGGCCTCCGCCCCCACCCAGTAAGGCAGAAGCTCCACCAGCATACACTGGGAGAGCGCCTTCACTAGCTGCACACAGGATCCAGCTCTACCTGGTCCCACAACTCAGCACAAACCACCAGGGGAACTCCTGGCCAGCCTCACAGGACACAGAGGTACTGCATCCAGCCGAGGTCAGGACCCCAGAGCTGCTCACCAGGGACTGGCCAGTGTAGTTGCAGGGCCATGGAGAGCTTGGGCCCTGCCTACCAGAGCCCAGGGAGCACACGAGCACCTTTGTCCAGTGAAGCGGCTGGCACCGCAGGTACTAGAGGCTGCGGCCCCACCCAGCCAGGAGCAAGGCCCCAGCACTGTAGGCCTGGGACTTGCCCAGGATTGCTTGGCACACCAGAGGCTCTCAACTCCTTGCAGCCAGACTCAGGATCCGGGTGCCGCCACACTCCGGGGTACACTCCGTGCCTAGCTGCCTGGGACCGTGAGGACTCGGCCCCCACCCAGTAAGGCGGAAGCTCCACCAGCATACACTGGGAGAGTGCCTTCTCTAGCTGTGCACAGGATCCAGCTCTACCGGGTCCCGCGACTCAGAGAAACCCACCAGGGGAACTCCCGGCCAGCCTCGCAGGACACAGAGCCACACAGGTCCCAGAAGAAAATGACAAAATGAAAGGCCAAGAGACAGTCTCAATCCCCCAGCCCACTGAGGACAAACCCAAGAGACACTGAAATGGAAGACAGTGGGAATCACACAAATGAACTTTATGAAATGATAGAAAATGCAGTAAAGAAACAGCTTGATGAAGCTATAGAGAAACTCAAATCAGAAATAATCTCTCAGCTAAAAAATGAAATGACAATCACTATTAAAGAAAGGTTGTGTGTATCTAAAGAAGAGCAAGATAAAAAATAGAAGAACTTAGATCTCCTAAAAATAGTAAGGAACCAAGAAACAACAATTCAACAGCTGCAAGATGATGCCAAGAGAAATAACATAAGATTAATAGGCATCAATGAAAAAGCAGGAGTCAATACCAATGACCTGCAAAGACTATTCACAGAAATAGTAGCAGAAAACTTTCCAAACATGGGAAGAGAATCTGAAATACAGGTAACTGAGGCATACAGAACCCCAATTAACCATAACCAAAGTAAATCTTCAGCCAGACATATAATAATAAGGGTATCAGAAATACAGCACAAGAACAAAATACTAAAAGCTGTCAGAGAAAAGAAACAGATCATCTCTGAAGGAAAGCCTATCAGAATCACGGCAGACTTCTCAACACAAACATTTAAGTTAAAAGAGCTTGGAATGAAGTATTTCAATTCCTGAAAGAAAACAACTTTCAATCCAGATTGATGTATCCTGCAAAACTATCCTTAACAATTGATGGAGAAATAAGATACTTTCATGACAAAGAAGAACTGAAGAAATTTATGACCACCAAACCAACACTACAAAGAGTACTGAAAGACACTCTAGAAAGAGACAAAGATAGCTACAATCTTAAGAACAGCAACCAAAGGAAACCACTAAGCAGGGCAAATAATTAAACAGAAAATGTAGAAAACCAACAACAGAAAGATATCATGACAGGGATGAGCCAGTACATATCAACTATATCAATCAATGTAAATAGTCTCAACTCAGCAATAAAAAGAAACAGACTAGCAGAGTGGGTTAAGAAACAAAACCCAACAATATGCTATGTACAAGAAACACATTTCACTCAAAAGGAAATTCACAGACTAAAAATGAAAGACTGGGAAACAATACTCCATGCAACTGGAACCCAGAAAAAAGCAGCGGTAGCTACTACGTTTGCAGACAATATGAACTTCAAACCGAAAATGATTAAAAGAGATGGAGAAGGTCACTACGTACTTGTTAGGGGAAAACATATGGGAGCATCCAACTATGTAGGACAATTCTTAATAGACATGAAAAACCAAATAAACAATAATACAGCTATGACAAGGGACCTTAACAACCCACTGTCACAGAGAGACAGATCAACCAAACAAAAAATCAGCAAAGAAATAACAGAACTGAATAAAACTTGTGAACAAATGGACCTAGTAGATGTGTACTGGGTATTCCACCCATCAACATCAGAATACACATTCTTCTCAGCTGCACATGGGTCATTCTCTAAAATAGATCATATACTGGTCCACAAAACATGCTTAAATAAATGCAAAAGAACTGAAATAATTCCATGCATATTATCTGACCATAGTGCAGTAAAATTGGAAATGAATGACAAAAAAACCTACAATAATGCATAAACACATGGAAATTAAATAATACTCTCCTAAATAAGCAATGGGTCATAGAAAAAGTTAAAGAAGAAATTAAACAATATCTACAATTGAATGAAAATGCAAATACAAATTACCGGAACCTGTGGGATACAGTGAAAGCAGTCCTCAGAGGGAAATTTATAACACTAAACTCCCACATCAGGAAAATGGAAAGAACATACATAAGGAACCTAATGCTGCACCTCAAACTTCTAGAAAAGGAAGAGCAAGTCAAGTCCAAAGTCCAAAGAAGGGAGGAAATTATTAAGATTAGAGCAGAAATTAATGCAATTGAAACTAAGAAAACAATACAAAGAATTAATGAATCAAAGAGTTGGTTCTTTGAAAGAGTAAATAAAATTGATAAACCCCTAGCCAACCTTATCAAAAAGAGGAAGAAAAAACTCAGATTCAAGCAATAAGAAATGAAAAGGGTGAAATCACTACTGACCCTATGGAAATACAGAGGATCATCAACACCTACTTCAAAAACCTTTACTCACATAGATTTGATAACACAGAAGAAATGGACAGATTCCTAGAAACTAATGAATTACCAAAGCTGAATCAAGAAGATCTAAAGCTGCTAAATAACCCAATTTCAGCTAATGAAATTGAAAATGTAATTAGGACCCTACCAACAAACAAAAGCCTGGGTCGTGATGGATTCACCACTGAATTCCACAAGAAATTTAGGGAAGACTTAATGCCAGCACTCCTCAAACTCTTCAGTGAAACTGAAAGGGAAGAAAGTCTCCCTAACTCCTTCCTGGAAACAAGTATTACACTAATACCAAAATCAGAGAAAGACCGAACCAAAAAGGAAAATTACAGGCCAGTCTCCCTGATGGACAAAAATGCAAGAATTCTCAATAAAATACTGGCAAATAGAATACAGCAAGTTATCAGAAAGATTATACACCATGATCAAGTGGGATTCATCCCAGGAATGCAGGGATGGTTCAACATATGGAAATCAATAAATGTAATACACCATATCAATAGGGCCAAGGACAAGAACCACATGATCATCTCAATAGATGCAGAAAAAGCTTTTGACAAAATCCAACACCCATTCATGATAAAAAAAACCCCTACAGAAAATCAGAATAGATGGTCTCTACCTCAACTGATAAAAGCCATATATCATAAACCAACAGCCAACATCTTACTAAATGGAGAAAAACTGAAAACTTTCAACCTAAAATCAGGAACAAGACAAGGATGTCCATTATCACCACTCCTATTCAATATAGTTCTGGAAATATTAGCCAGAGCAGTTAGACAAGAGAAAGAAATAAAGGGAATAAGGATAGGAAAGGAAAAAGTGAAATTATCATTATTTTCAGACGATATGATACTCTACATAGAAGACCCCCAAAAATCCATTAGAAGACTTCTAGAAGTAATAACCAAATTCAGTAATGTAGCTGGATACAAGGTCAACACTCAAAAATCAATAGCATTCCTGTATACAAACAACAAAGTCACTGACAGAGAAATAAGGGAAACCACACCCTTCACTATAACATCCAAAAAAATGAAATACTTAGGAATCAACCTAACAAAGGAAGTGAAAGATCTATACAGTGAAAATTACATTACTCTAAAGTAGGAAATTGAAGATTTCAGAAAATGGAAAGATATTCCCTGTTCATGGATAGGAAGAACAAACATCGTGAAAATGGCCATTCTCCCAAAATTATTATATAGATTTAATGCAATCCCAATGAAAATACCACTTGCCTACCTCACAGAGCTAGAGAAAGCATTCCTGAAATTCATCTGGAACTAGAAAGGACCTAGAATAGCAAAGGCAATTCTGGGCAACAAAGGTAAGGCCGGAGGCATCACAATCCCCGACTTGAAATTATACTACAAAGCTACTGTGATAAAATCAGCATGGTACTGGAATCAAAACAGACCTGAAGATCAATGGAGTAGATTAGAAGATACAGCCACAACTACAAACACACTTAGCCACCTCATCTTTGACAAAGGGGCCAAACATGTACATTGGAAGAATGATAGCCTCTTTAACAAATGGTGCTGGAAAAAGTGACTTTCTATATGCTATAAACTAAAACTAGATCCATGTCTATCACATGCACTAAAATAAAGTCAAAATGGATCAAAGATCTGAATATTAAAACAGAGACACTAAACTTACTAGAAGACAGAGTAGGTAAAAATCTTGATGACATAGGAGTAGGCAGAGAGTTCATGAACAAAAATCAAACTGCACGGGAAACAATTTCCAGAGTCAGCAACTGGGATCTCATCCTACTAAAAAGTTTTTGCAAGTCAAAGGAAATCTCCAACAGAGTGAAAAGAAAACACTCGAATTGGGAAAATATCTTAGCCAATTTTCCATCAGACAAAGGACTTCTATCTAAAACATATAAAGAATTAAAAGAAATCAGGCCCCTAAAATTCAAGGACCCAATCCAAAAATGGGCATCTGAGATGAATACACACTTCTCAGAGAAACAAATACAAATGGCAAATAAATATATGAAAAAATGTTCAACATTAATGGTCATTGGGAAGTGCAAATTAAAACATCACTGAGATTCCGTCTCTCTCCAGAAAGAATGGCCAATGTTAAAAAATCAACCAACAACAAATGCTGGAGTGGCTGTGGAGAAAAAGGAACTCTTCTCCACTGTTGGTGGGAGTGTAGACTGGTGCAACCACTGTGGAAGTCAGTGTGGAGATTCCTCAAGAAGCTAGGATTAGAGATCCCATTCAACCCAGCTCTCCCTCTTCTGGGCATTTTCCCAGAAGAATTGAAAACATCATACCACAGTGATATCTGTGCACCCATGTTTATAGCAACCCAAATTGTAATAGCCAGATCTTGGAAACAACCCAAGTGCCCATCAATTAAAGACTGAATAAAGAAGATGTGGTATTTTTATACAATGGAGTACTACTCAGCTATTAAGAAAGATTGCATTGAGACTTTTACAAGTAAATGGTCACAACTTGAGACCATACTCATAAGTGAAATGAATCAAATCCACATGTGTAAGTACCGTATTGTCTCCCTAGTGTAAGAAACTGAAAAAGTATATATGATCCAAAATCTATAAAAAATACTATGTAAGGGTAACTAACAGCTTGAAGAGCAAAAATAAATGGGAAGGGAAAAGGGGGAAAGAGGGAAGGGAAAAGAAAAAGATATAAATCTGTATATATGCATATGTAAGATAACTAAAGTGAACATACTGCTGAATATATTAGTTAATTAGAGAGAACAATTGATACTCATATGGTTAGATTGATTTTACATGTCTATATCGGTTAATATAAACATCCATTTTGAAGATAACGACACACAATATTTCAACCGTTGTCAAGTTTCCATCATCCTGTTTTGTAAACCTGTAATGTTACTGTTGTGCATTTACTCTAGTTGTTTGTCTCTTTTGCTTTTTGTCTTATATGTGTCTTTTTTCTTTCTCTTAAATAAAAAAAAAATCTTCCTACATGAATCTAATGATTTTTTGTCAAAATAAATCCTTGATGCGAATGAACACCTATAGTCAGGTCCTTAAAACTGAGATTAACACATCAGTTTGCATATTTCTGGGTGTTCCATATAGTAGGCTTTAGAATTTTACTACCTGATATCTAAGATTGATGAAGCCAAATCATTCTAGCCAAACAAAACTCTGCAAAATTGTGAAAGAGAATATCCCTTCATTTGTATGCTAACAAAAGAAAATTCAATTTGGCTTTCAGCCCAGCATCTTCTGTGAAAGATTCCAGTTTTGTAAAGACTTATAGATATGGATTGGATTTATTTTGAGCTTTTTTAGGAACAACTATTGTCTCTAAGAGTAACTCTTAATTGATCTTTTAGTATACTGTGGTGCTTTCCTGCATGATATTGTTCACAGAATGTAAAAGTCAGCAAGAACTTTACTATATATAGAGAAACCAGGTGTTGGTCAAACTTTAGATCAGGAGATCAAGAAATAATGCCTAGAGGTGTTGTATTTTCTCTCTTACTCTCTTCTAGACCTAAGAAAGTATCGTTTCTACATGAACAATGGCAAATTGCTATTGGAAATTTTGGCACATTCTTCCACAGCACTGGTGAACTGCATTGACTGAGTCAGAGACAACGTATGCTCCCTGGTGATCAAATTCTTACCACAGTGGTCATCTTCAGAGTTGTTTGCCTTTGGGAAGGTTAATACACTGATATTCAAACATGATTCATCCAATTTAACAGAGTGGAAAAAATAAATATTTTTCTTCTTATGGCCTTGGCATTGGCCAACCATTTTGGCTCTTGGCTTTCAGTTTATCTCAACATATTTTATTTGCAACTTAGCCAGTTTCCCCAACTTGGTTTTTCTTCAGCTAAAGAGGAGGGCTTGGGCTGTCATTAGTAACACTGTTGCAGTTTTAGTCATTCTTTTCATCTTTGCATGTTTACCATAATTGAGACTGTGTAGGCATAAAAACATGAAGGAAATGTGACTGCAAAGACCAAATGAAGGTCCCCATGAACCTTTCCAATATGATTACATTCACTCCACTGAATAATAATTACATTCTTAATTACATCAATGGTCTGTTTTCTGATATTACTCTACTCTCTGTGTGCACAAATCAGGAAGATGCTTTCCCATTGCAAAGGAACCCAAGATCTCAGCACCAAGGATCTTGTGAAGGCCTTGCAAGCGGGTGGGCCTCCTTCCTCCTGCTATTTGCCATGCACTTACTGTCTGTGGACGATATCACATTGGAATTCTAATAGGCTCCTGAGTAAACTGATCACATGTCATAAGTGTAATGGCCAATTTACTTCTAAAAATGTTGACAAATCTTCACAGCCCTGGTGAGTTGACTGGCTCAAGCAACAAACATCCCCTTGGCTGACTAAATTCTTACTTCTTTGATCCTCTCCATAGCTGGTTTACTTGAATGCTCTGCTCTTGTCATTTTATTTTCATAGACACAGGGAACTCCTCTGTGGAGGGGATGAATGGCCTTGCTATAATTTGGTTTATAGAGGTTCGGTATCCCCTTTTTTATTGGTTCTCAGGGTACCCTGTTACCTAAGCTTGTTTTAACTCCATGCACTCTGCCGGTCACTAAAATACAGTTTACATGGAGAAAAAAAAATTATCACAAGGTGGTTGAGCATCTGGAGATAGGAGACCCTGTTGGGACATCTGTCTCCTTGTGGATAGGCTACAGGTATATTCAGGGAATAAGGAAGTAGGGGTACCTAAGGTACTGGCAAAAGTATTTGGAAGGAGGAATGATGTAATCAGTGATGTATGCAAGTGTCTTCAAAGTCCATGGCTCTTCAAACAATCCATGTTCAGAAAATGTGGTATTATATTCTGTGTGTGTAATTTTGGCCTGGTGATATCAAAATGTCATCCAGGGGACAGCAGTATGAACCCATGCGAAGAGTCTGTATCCTCTACCAGGTTGAGTTAGATAAGATTATCTCCAAATTCCTGAAAGACAACTTAAAGAATCATTACTATAGTGACTTTATATCTTTAGTCACTTTCTTTGTCACTAGACTAAAATACTGACACAATTTAAAGGAGAAGCAATTTATTTTGACTCATATTTGAATTAACTGGCTCCAAGGCAGGTGGCTCCAAGGCAGGAATCAGCTGGCTCCAAGGCAGGATGGCATGGCACAGAGACATGCTGGAGGAATAGTTGTTTATATCATGGGAACAAGGAAGCAGAGAATGAAGGAAAGAGTCAGGGAGGGAAAAATGCCCTTCAAATTCCTATTCCCCATGACCTACCACTTCTGATGAGACTGAGTCTTCTAACATCAAGACAGCTCAGCATCTCCATAATCCAATCATCTCTCACAAGTCCTGCCTCTGGGTGTATGAGATTTGTGTATGAGATTTTGGAGGAGCACATGCAGATATAAACCATAATACCCTATATTAGAACTATTGCGTATAGCATAGCTAGTAGGGCTATATTTATTGTTTAGCTATGACTTCTAAAGTCATCAGTAAAACTGACTAAAGTAAGCGAAACTAGATGGTTTATTCATATTCGCATTGGATTTAATCATTCCCACTACCAATGCTTCCAGTAATTTTGTATCTGCAAAATCATATGCCTAAGTATAGAGTAGTTTGGGCAGAAGCCTGCACCAGCTTAGTGACCTCTCTTACTCTAAGGTCCATTTGAAATCATCTGCCTTTAGGGAACTTTCATCAGCGCGTCAAACCTCTATTCCTAAATGTTGTGTATGTTGGTTCCAAAATCCAAACAGACCCAATAGACATTTTTTAACATTTTCTGATAGAACATATAGCATATGAAAACAACTTATTTGCTTCAGGAAGGATGTTTGTACATGTAGATCAGACAATTGGATTCCTAAATACATCACTCACAGTATTAGTCCATGGATCTTTTTATATTTATGAGTCTTTCTTTCATCTATTTCTCATGATTAATTTTTATATTAATTTGTTACTTAAGAAATTTGCCACTTTCTGCTTAAAATATAAATTAATATATATCTAATATGTAACATTAACATGATATTCTTGGAAAATGTAGGTTAAAATAAGAGCAGGATTGTCTTAGTTACTTTTCTAGTTGCTCAGACAAAATGCTTAACCCCCACAAGGGAGGAAATGTTTATTTAGCTCACAGCTTGCAGATATTTTAGTCCACAATTGACTGACTCCAAGGCAGAGTGGTTCCTGGCAGTGGGGCAACATTTCATGGTGGCAAAAACCAGTGAAAACAATAAAGGGAGAGAAAAGGGAGAGAGAAGACAAGATTCCTTCTGCCCCTTTTTATCTTACACAGACTGCTGGAATTAGGGTGGTGCCAGTCCAATCAGTGGACTGATCCAGATATCACCCACACTTAATCTCAGAACCCTTATCCAAGTACTCTTTTTTTTTCAATATTTTATTAATAATAAAAGACAAGACAGAAGAGGATCCCCCATACTTGCTACATTGCCTTCTATAAAGAGATGCTTGGGTTGCTGCCCAGAGGCCTGGCCAAATCTACAAAACAAAAGTTGGTTGATGTTCCTTGGTTGCTATTAATCCAGCCAGACCTCCGAAACAGCAGGTTGCTTACGGGGGTAGGGGGGTGGGGTGGTGGTGGTGGTGGTGGTGGTGGTG
>RJWM01045200.1:0-12942 GCA_004363535.1 Dasyprocta punctata | reverse complement strand
TAGGGGCACACAGGGTGTTTTTGAGGGATAAAAACCTGCCTGTAATATTGATAATAAACAGTTCCCTAATGGTCATGATGCGTCAGTACTAACATGAATTCTCATGGATTCTTACTATTGCCCTATGTAGTAGAAACCATTTCAATCATGGGAGGAAACTGAGGCTCGAAGTCTAAGTAGCCTGCTCAGTGTCACCAGGTAAATGGTACACCAGGCACCCCAGAGTCCAACTGCCCCAGTGCAGGGCTTCTGAGCCAGGATTTTTGTGTGGTAAGAATGAGAGACACACAGATGTTTATAGAGGCGAAAAACACTTTTCCTTCAGGCCGGGTATGGTGGTGCACACCTGTAATCCCAGCACTCGGGAGGCTGAGGAAGGAGGATCATTGTGGGTTAGAGACCAGCCTGGGCTACAAAGTGAGCTCAAGGTCAGCCTGAACTGTATAGAGAAATTCTCTCTCAAAAAGACCCCAAAACAAACAAACAAGCAAAAACACTTCTTCGAGCCTCCCTGATACCTGTCCCCCTTCTTACCCACATTATAGTTTTTCAAAATAAGTCAGTCCAGATAGTGACACATATTTAATTACCAGAGAATATTAGTTTCATTGTTTTTAACCACTTAACTGTTTTCCCTGAGTGTCGCTGGGACAGTGCATTTGTTTCTGTTGTCATGCAGGAAGGTGTCATTTCAACTAGTCAATTCTATTGATTAAATATTCTTTTCTTTCTTTCTTTCTTTCTTTTTTTTTTTTTTTTTTTTTTTTTTTTTTTTTTTTTTTTTTTTTTTTTTTTTTTTTTTTTTTTTTTTTTTTTTTTTTTGTCTTTTTGAGACAGGGTCATGCTATGCAGTTCAGGCTGATCTTGAGCTTACTTTGTAGCCCAGCCTGGCCTTGAACTCACAACAATCCTCCCGCCTGGGAGTGCTGGGATTACAGGTGTGCCTGGCTTCATATTGATTAAACTCAATGAAATTGCCATATTTATATTTCTTGTTATAAAATTCATGAAAAAGTATACTACGTTTGTTCATTCTGTCTTTAAATAATTGGACTGGCAAGTGGTTAGAAAATGGTGGAGAAAATCCCACTGAGAGAGAAGAACAAGGAGGAAAACACAACTGGAAGTTTCTTTCACCTGAGGGCAGGACTGGGGGACACGGGTGAACACTGTCTTCCGGGGAACCTAAGGAGAAGTGGTACCTTCAAGAGGATCCATCTTCTTTTGTTTTCTTCCTTCTTTCAGTCCTATTTGTCACTGGCGAATGAAATAGTTTGGTTTGCCAGCTGTCACCATGGTGTGTGGCAGGACTTCGTGTAACAAACAAAAGCAACTGTCAGAGCCCCCGGGAAGCGGCTCTGAGGCTGGGCTGCCAGGAAAGCCTGGCACTGTGATGTGGTAGGTCCATTCAGTGTGGTAGTCACAGAAGAACAACTCTGCGGGGGTGGGGACAGACAGGTGGGAAACCCTCCCAGGTCACCTAAGGCGAGAATGTGGCCTCCTATTAGTGAGTAGTGCAGGCTTTCACAATTCCTCCTGCCTGAGTGGTCAGGAACCTCCTGAAAGAAGTAAAATACGCTCTCCCTCCTCTCCCTTCCTTCCTTGCCCATGTCTGGTGTGTGTGTGGGTGTGTGTGTGTGTATGATTTTCTAGAGAAAAGATCTAGCACCTTCTAAATTCTAAACATGCATGACCCTCATAGCAGAAACCAGCTTGGGGAAAGCACACACCAGACCTTCTA
Source organism: Dasyprocta punctata (assembly GCA_004363535.1). Lineage (NCBI taxonomy): Eukaryota > Metazoa > Chordata > Mammalia > Rodentia > Dasyproctidae > Dasyprocta > Dasyprocta punctata. Next base: position 11,201 of record RJWM01045200.1, on the reverse strand, counting down.
GAAAAAAATGCCAAGCTTGCTCACTGCTTTTTTTTTTTTTAAGCAACTGAGTTCGGACTGTGGGCCCACTTTTCTCTTACAAAACTCTAAGGCACTTAGGAGACCACAGTGTGGGGGAAAGGGAGTAACTCATCCCCTTTTCTAATCTAAGCCTAATCCTCCTTAAACCTCCCCTGGCCCTGGCCACCAGGAATCCTGCCAGTGCCAAATGAGACGATGTTTATTCAGCTCAGGTCTCTGCCCGCTGCTCCTGAGTGCAGAACTCAAAGGGGGAGCTACAGCTGCCACCTGCTGATGAATGGGTAAACACGGGGTAGTCAAGGCCGAGGAGGCCGGAGCCGGAGGACAATCCCTTTGTGCAGTTCCAGCTCAAATAAGGTCACGGTGCTCAGAGCAGGATGGAGAGCTGCAGGAATCCTGCGCCTCGTGGCTTGGGAGCTTGGACACAGCTGTTCACGCTGGATATTTTGCTGCCTCTTCCAACCACCATAGGGCGCTGGTGACACTGGGCCACCACTCTCAGAAGTCAGGGGAGACTGCAGTTCCTGAGTCAGTCAAATTTGTGTCCCCAAAGCACTTTCCAGATTATTTTCTGAGGAACTTCAGATCGGTGACAGTTTTACCAGGGCAGCTATTTTGATCTGTTTTATATTTGGGAGATTTACACAAGATTTTTTTTTTTTTTTTGGAGAGGAGATGGGATGCCATTACTAAAAACAGAATATTTGGGGGGGGGGAAGCCCTTTTATTAACAGATTTAGTCTATTTTTACTTGAAAGGAGTAAAATAAAATAAATCCTACAGATTCTGAGATCTAGCAAACTTAACCCTTTTTCCTCAGGTTTCTTTTTCTGAATAAATTCTTCCTTTTAACTCTGTGTGGGTCTGGTGGCAGCTCTTAGCAGTAACAGCAATGGGAGGAAATAATAGGCGCCCCGTGACCTGCCGAGCACATTATGGCGGTAGTCATATGACGGGATCCCCCTGCAGCCCTAAGTGCGGGGACAGTCACCCTCCTCCACTTTCAGCTGTGAAGCGGGAAATGACAACAAGGTCTCCAACAGTGAATGCCTCAGTTTACCCAACACATAAATGCTGGGTCCAGAACCATAACCTAGACATTAACTTAGAACCTGAGCTTACTGAATTTATAAAGTTGTGACCAATGTTTCATGGACAAAACTGGTGTGTATGTATAAATAAGATGTAAGTCACTTGTACATCTTAAAAGTCAACATGCTCAACAGAAAGAATCTGCAAGTAAAATATAGGAAGGAAAAAAAAATCATCCACCATTTCACTACTCCAAGAGTACCACTGTTAAAGTGTTAATGTCTGGGCATAGTTCCTTCTTGTCTATTTTTGTATTTAATTTTTAGTTTTGCATATTTCAACAGCTGTAATTGTCTAGGCATATTTTGTTTTGCTTCTGTCACCATTTGACAACATAATATGATTTTTTTCATAATCTTGATACTCATCATTTTTACTGGCAGAAAATAATCTCTTCAGTGAAACAATTCAGTTTGACAAATATTTATTGAGCATCTGCTATGCCGCAGACCCTATGGTAGGCCCTGAAACACACAGATGCATGAAATTCTGTTTTATTTTTCTTAAAGGAACTATTTTTCTAGTGTAGGTAGCTAGGTAACTATGTAATTCTAAAACTAGTTACCACTACTGAACATATACTGTGCTCCAAGCACCTCTCACATATGTGGACTCACCCAATTCTCATAGCAACCTGTAAGTGGGGACCATCATTCTGTCCTTTATACATGTTGAGACAATCTACATCATTATAGCATATAGAAAATGACCCCCCCTCCCAAGATGTCTATTTATCTCTTAATCCCCAGAACCTATGAATGAATATTACTTGGAAATAGCTTGCTAGATAAAATGGGGTGTTACCTTACATAGACTTGTGGTTCTTAGATGGGGAGGTTTTCATGGGTGATCAGGGTGGACCTAGTGTTATCATAAGGGTCCTTATGAGAGGGAGATAACAATGTCCAAGTCAGAGACAGATGAGATGATGAAAGCAGAGAACAAGATACTCTGTTTGTGACCCTGAAGACGTAGGAAGGGGCCATGAGCCAAGGAATGCCTGCAGCCTGTGAAAGTTAGAAAAGGCAAGGAAATAGATTTTCTCTGGAGCTTCCAGAAGTAACATATCTTGATTTTAGAATATTTTTCCTTCCTCCCTCACTCTCTCCCAGTTTTTTCCCTTCCTTCCTTCCTTCTTTCTTTCCTTCCTTCCTTCTTTCCTTCTTGTTGGGGATAGAACCTAGTGCCTTATGTGTTCCATGTAGGTGCTGTACCACTGAGCTATATTCCTAGACAGGTTTTGGGATTTGGTTGACCGCTTGAGCTCCACTACAATACATTTGCGTTGTTTTAAGCTCCTGAGTTTCTGGTCATTTGTCATAAAAGCAAGAAGAAGCAAATACACAGAGATTCAAACTCACATGATTTGATTCTAGTGCCACCATTTTTAACTGTATTATTATTATTAACTATGTGCAAACGTTGCCAATCAGTCTAGGGGGCTCTTTCTGCTTCATTCACATGGAAATCATGAGTCAGCAAAATGCAATTCTCCTAGCAGCCCTGACGTCACCAGAGGACACCAGACAATGCTTGATGCCAACAGCTGACAGCCAGCTGCTGGTCTGCGTTGCTGTTGGCCATCACCATCCAGTGTGAGCTCGTGCTGCACACGGTAGGGTGACTCTACCAGGAGTTGGTTTCTTCCACTGCTGGTCTCCACCTTTCAGGGCCAGCTACTGCTGAACACCATAGGTTGACTCCCAGGCACTCATCCCTGGCACTGCTGGACACTGCCTTCTGGTGCCAACCTGTACTGGACATCACCGACTCTGCTGGGAGTTGGTCTCCACTGCTGGCCTCTGGAGCTCTGCAGTGTTTACAGCTTTGTGTGTTTGTCCTTCTTTGGAAATGACTGCTCTGTTACACTACTCAAGGTGAAAAAAATTACCAAGTAGATTTTCAGAATTTTGGAACCCACACTACCTGAGAGATAAATCACAAGCAGGTTTACAAGAACACCAAAGCAAGTCTTTATTTTAACAAGGCCTGTACTCTATCAGCACACGGGAAGGCCAGGACGCAGGAGGGAGCCCTCCTAGACCAAAGCTGAGAAGCAGCTGGGGAACACTGCGTACACTGCAACTGCAAGCCTGTGTGTGTCACTGAGGGGCAGGACTGAAAGCAAGGAATATTCTGGGAGGTTTTCTGTGAATGTTGGGTATGAAAATAAGAGGTCCAGATCTCTCCCTTCCTGATCTTAGTCTCCAGTGTGGCTCACCCTCCCTCAGGAATGCAACGGGCCATGCCTGGCTGGCTGCACTCATGTTGGAGTGGAGAATGACAGTTTGATAGCCTTGGAGGACGTGGAAGCAAGCTGTTCCAGTCCATTAGGGTGCAAGGAGGAGCAAAAGAAAATGAGGGGAAGGAGTAGACAACTGCGATCAGACCACACCCTCTCCTCCAGGGAGCACAGATTAAAGTGAGTCAGAAGCTTCTGTGAGCCTAGAGAAAATGTTAGCCTCCAGGCCAGTACTTTTAGGGCTGATTACCTAAACCTGCAGGAAGAAAAGGTGTGGTCCCTTTAAATATCTGTCAACCTGTCTCTACAAATTGCCTTTTTCAGACAACGCCCCAAAGAAACAAACAAGGTGACCCGGAAGTGAACTCTGCACCAGTCAAACCTGCTGAGTCATCCTGGCCCACCCCAGTAGGTGCCCTGGAAGTGAACTTTGCATATTATAATACTAAATTCTCCACCCAGGGCGTTCCCAACCACATTTTATTTTTGAGCATTTGGGTGTAAGAAGAGGCATGACATCAAACTGAGCAGGTTCAAGAATGTGCCCACCCTTGTATGTGAGGATGGGTCTGTTTAGCAAAAGCTACTTGCTTGGTTTGCTGGGAAGACAGGCTTTGGGAATTACCCCCAGTGTCCTCCTTACTTGCTGCAAGGGAATAAACCTCTTTTCATTCTTTTATCTTCTGGTGGTGCACATCAGAGTTACGCTCACCCAGGGGCCCTCATTGCCTTTGGTTACAGAAGGACATTAGGCAGAGTTGTAGAGTTGGAGAAGGAGAGGCTGAGGTCAGGAGTTTGACAGCCTGGCCTCTGCTGCTGGGTGGGAGTTTCCAGTGCAGTGAAGAAAGAAAGGAGGAGGAACCGAATCAGCATAGGAAGGTGTCTATGTCACAGTGAGAAAGATTTCAGTACTACATACAATTGTTTTCTATTTCTGTTTTTAGAAGTGTATATGTAGATGCATTAATTTGTGAAACCACATGTGTAGGTGATGCACTCCTGTGGTTATCACTGGAGAGTGGGGTTCTGGGTAAATGGAAGGGGAAATCTAATTTTTACTTATAAATTTTCACTTCATTTGAAAATTTCTTTTTTTTTCTTTTAAAGATAATAAAGTCCAACAAAACAAAACAGAACAAAGTCAATCAAAACAATGCAGCAAAATTAGTACAGAACTTCAAAGCAGGATATGAGGAAAACAACAATAGCTACTATAGTGTACCTTGTTATCTTCACAGTAGTTGTCTATGCCATCAGGTATAGCAAAATCAAACCAAAAACAGAACAGAATAAAATAAATCAAAACAAAATATTGAATAAAGCAAAACAATTGATCAGAATAAAGCAAAACAGTGAGAACAACATTGGACTTCAAAGACAAGACAGAAGGAAATCCCCCATATCTGCTACATTGCATACTGTCATTCTTCCAAGAGATGCTCAGACTGCCGGCCCCAGGCCAGAAAGGCTGGCTAGTTGATTTCTTGGTGGCTTCTTCCAGTCCCAGCATCCATTTGAAAATTTCATGGCACACATATTATTTTGAGTTTACATATTTTTGTAAAATAAAACAGATGTGATTTTTTTTTTTAATTAGAGGAAATAATATGTACCACCATGTTGCAAAACTTCATGTGTTAAGCTTCTTTCTTCTGTTGGATAATTACCTTAGTACAGAAAATTCTTAGAGGTGCAATTTCTAAGCCAATGATTAGAAACATTTTAAAAAGATATTTGCTGGGCGTGGTGGCACACACTGGCATTCCCAGCACTCTGGGAGGTTAAAGAGGGAGGATCACAAATTCAAGGCCAGTGTGGGCAATTTAATGATTTGATGAGAAACTGCTTCAAAATTTAAAAGGGGAGAGGTGGTAGAGTGTGAAGGCTCTGGGTTCAATCCCCAATGGTACAAACAAGCAAACAAACAAACATATATTTACAAAACCAAAGAGATTGTGTGTGAAGCTCAGTGATAGAACAATTGCATGGTGTGTTGAGCTCTGGTTCAGTCCTCAGCATCACAAATAAAGAAAAAAAGGACGCAAGCAAAACCCAAGCCAGTCAACAAGCCAGAATGAAATGTGTGAAGGGAGAGGGGGTGTTTCAGCTGGTAAAGAAAAGCCACGATAGTTGTCCACTCTTGTGTAAAGCAGATGCATAGTATATTAGTTTGCTAGCCAACTATGGCTACGGCAGCGAAGTTCCACAAACTAGGCACCTTGAATGACACAAATTTGTTTTCTTACAATTGTAGAAGCCAGAAGTCCTAAATGCAAGTACACTAGGGCCGATTCTTTGGAGACCTCTCTCCTTGACATGGAGATGGACACATTCCACCTGTGTCTTCACAGAGTGTTCTCTAAGTCCGTGTCCTGATTTCCTCTTCCTATAAGGACAAGTTGAGCACAGTGGTGCATAGTTTTAATTCCAGTCCTGGGGAGGCTGAGGCAGGAGGATCACTGTGAGTTTTAAGCCAACAAGAGGTACACAGTGAGTTTAAGACCAGTCTGAACTATGCAGTGAGACCCTATCTCAAAACAAAATGTAACAAAAAGACAACAGTCATATAGGATTAGGACCCATTCTAACCACCTTATTTTAACTTAATTATTTTATTAAAAATCCCGTCTCCAGATAGTGACATTCCGAAGTACTGGGAGTTACAATTTTAATATATGAATGAGGGAGAGGTGGCATGATTCAGCCTATAGCAAATGGAAAAGAAAGCTCCAGAGAATGCACCAGTGCTAATGAAGGGAATTTCTCTTCACTATGAGAAGGAAACTCTGATCCTCTGATATTTTTCTTAATGGAACACAGAGTGTGGAAGTGCTGGCAGTGCTGGTGACAGTTCCCTCTTCCTTTCCGTCCCCGCCCAGTGACTGCCCTGATCAGCAGGACTGCACAGACCCTGCTCAGACCTTTCTCATTGGAGTCAAATCTTCTAAGCAATCAGAGAATTTTTTTCTATTTCCCACCCTGATCCCACTTTATTTCTGCAATCTGTCTCCAAAGATAGCATCACAGGGAGAATATAAATCATGAAGAGGACACGAATTTGGCTGTGTTCCCCTCCCAACAAAAGCCTTGTGTCACCTTGGTGTCCCTTTACCTGTCGCTGTTTCAGAGCACAATCCTCCCCTGCTGTAGGGAGAAAGCAGGTGGAGTAGGGACCTGAGCTTTCTCTTAAGGTGAGAGGATAAAACTAAAGATGTTTGCAGAGTGTAAATCAGGAGATAGCAAACTATTTTAGTAAAAAGCCAGGTAATAAACATTTTAGGGGATGAGGGCCCCACGGCCTCTGTTGTAATTATTCAACCAGCATTGTAGTACCAAAGCAGCCATAGACAAAACATTAAAAACAATAACAAAACCAAAGTGGGCATGATTCCAGCATGCTGGAGAGTGCGTCTGGAGGATTGCAAGTCCACACCCAACCTGGGCAATGTGGTGGCTTGATGAGATCCTGTCTCAAAGCAAAAAATAAAAAGGCAATGTAGCTTCAGTGTAAAGGCCCAGGCTTCAATCCTCAGTACTGCATAAACACACGAAAGCACGCACACAAAACCACACGCACAAAAATCACCAGGTTCAATAAAACATTGTTAAAGCAGTGGAACACTTTGGGCTTATGAGCTATAGTTTGTCAGCCCCTGAAATTAAAGTCAAAATCCAAGAAAATTAAAGATATTTACTGAGTTGAACATGTTTATAGTGAACCCAGACTGATTAACTGTGACTTGCACTCATTTCTTTGTTGTTTTACTTAATAAATTGTGTATGTCTGAGTGGAAAGCATAGTTTAGTTATTTCACAATACTTTCTCTTCTCTTTTTATTAAACAAGAGAAAGAGCTGAACATTAGTTTAATAATAGTATGTATCAGAATGAGAACTTTAGGTTTTTTAAAAGTTTTTTTTTTTTGCCACAAATGCTTAGATTAAATCTACTAGGTAAATACACATTATCACATGGTATAATTACAAATATAAGGTATAGAAAAGATGGGGATATTCAACCAACATTTCATACCTAAGCTTTCAAGGCTCTGGAGAGAGTCTTTTGGAGAATAACAGGATGAGATAACACTGTCTTCTAAGTCGCAATGTTTTTGCTCCAGATAAAATGAGAATAGAATTTCTCTGGTCATGTGACTGGCTTGCAGGAGAACATGTGACCATAGTAGCACATGGGGCCTCTTCCCGTGGGATATGAATCTGAGATAGAATATCATGGCTGGAAGAGCATGGAACTACTTCACTGAGGAGACTGCTCCTTAGTCCTGCCACTGTGGCACAGGCATGTCTGGTTTGTGAAAGAAATGAACAAGAAAGAAGATTGGGAAAGTAGTTGGAGGCAGTTGTGATGGGCCTTTAAAGCCAGAGAGAGGAACATGAACTATATTCTACAGAGAGAAAAGAAAGCTTCCTAAAATATGTACCATAATTGAGTGGATTAACAATAAACCTGGTAACTATAACTTCTGTGTCCAAAATGCACTAAAGACCAAATGAATTATACTGGACACAAGGATAATTAAAGATCAAAAATGTTCAGGATTCTACACAAATTTTACTGTTCTAGTCCTCTACAGCAGGATTTCTCTACCTTGACACTAGTGACATTTAGGCTAGACATCATTTAGTGGTTGTTGGCTGTTTGGTGTATTATTCTCAGTCTCTTTGCCCTGGCTCCACCCAGTATTAATACCCCTCCTGTTATGACAGGCAAAAATGTCTTCAGACATTGCCATTGCCATATGGCCCCTGTAGACCTGTACTATTCTTATCGGTGCTGTGGCACATTATCTGTCAAAATGTTAGTGGCTTTAAACAATAAACATTTATTTGCCTACATTTTGGAGGTCTGAAGTCTGAAATAAGGCTTGTGGGTGCTAAAACCAAAGTGTTGGGAGGGCTGCTTCCTTTTTGAATTTCTCACAGAAGGATCTGGTTTTCTTGCCTTTTTTAGTGGCTCCCGAGACTGTGGTCTCTTCTTCCACTTCAAATGCACCACTCCCAACTCCATATTTGTCATTATGCCACAGACTCCTCCACTGTCACTCCTCTTGTCCTTCTCTTATGACGACTGTCCTGACTACACTGGGCAGAGCTGAGTAATTCAGGCTCATCTCCCTACTTCAAGATCCTTAATTTAATTGGATCTGCAAAGTGGTTTTTGCCATATAAAGTATCTATTTTAGTCAGCTTTCCTATTGCTGGACACAATATCTGACACTCACAACTTAAAGTGGTCCCACTGAGCTCACGGTTTGAGAGAGTTCAGTTCATAGCCTGCTGGCTCTAGGGCAGAAACATCATGGTAGAAGGATATGGTGGAGCATAGCTGGTTAATTCATGGCAGCCAGGAAGAAGCTAGGAGAGGAGCTCCAGACAGCGATGGGTGAGAGGCCATACAGAGTCCCCCAGGTCACGCCTCCATGGCCCACCCAGGAGAGTGCTACACTACTCTACATGCTCATTTTTCATTTGATAAAGTTGACATATCAGGATTAATTCTCACAGTATTATTCACAAGTTCTCAGTATTAAGATGTGAATATGTTTATTCAGCCTACTGGATGTGGAAAATTTCACCAGATTAAGAACTATTATTGTAGAAGAATGAGGTCAGAGGCCCCGGATTTGAGTCATATATCCATCTTACTTCCAGCTCTGTGTCATCAATTTTCTCATCTGTAAAATGGATGAAAAATATTTACACCCTGAAATTGTCAAGAGAAATACATGAGATAAAGTATATTAAACTATAGTCATGAAAGTTCTTGTCATATGGAGTTCAATACATGTTTGTTATTAAAAGTAAGGTTAAAGCTGAGATTTGTAAATATAGGGTTCGAGTTCATGGATGGTTGCAGAAAGTGAGAGTGGTGCTCTTTGCATACAGCCATTCATTTAATGTCCACAACTGTCATAAGACATAAGTTTTGCAAGCGAAGAACCTAGAATACCGGTCAACTTAAGATGTCATCTAGGCTCACACAGAGATGGTGACCTAAGGTGGGTAGCTTCTGTCCAGAGTACCCTTTCTAACCTCCATTCTGTACTTCCTTGGAAGATCTAGCCCTTCTCACAAGTAAATTTTACATAGATTAGGATCTGACTCATTCCCTCAGGATAAAGTTAAACAGAATGAGAGAACAGTCAGGTGTGGTGGCACACTCCTATAATCCCAGAATTTGGGAGGCTGAGGCAAGAGAAATGTTTGCAAGTTTGAAAGCAGCTTGGGCTACAAATTGAGCCCAAGGCCAGCCTGAACTGCATAATGAGACCCTGTCTCAAAAAGACAAAAAACATAAAAACAAAAAAACAGAATGAGAGAACAGGAAAACCTTTTAAGGTGATACCTTATTTATATTGTTTGTTACTTTAACAATTTGGGGGTTATCAGAGCAAGTAAAGAACAAAATATAGTGGCTGCTTTATGGAATGCAGGTTGCATCCATCTTTCTCCTCCTTTTTAGCTCCTGAGTTCCCCTGGAGACCCACAGGCACTCTGAGTGTGAGACCAGAGGCTCTCTCGGCAGTTCTTCCCTAAGCTGAAGTCTGAGAATACTGCTTCCTCCAGCGTGTCTTATCTCAGCTCCATTCCATTAGGGAGCTGTTTTCTTCCTCATGGGAAAAACTCCATCTTAATGATAGCTACCCAGATCTGCCTTATTAGCTAAAGGGGGCATAAAGACTCAACCCTGAGTAGTTGGCAATCATTGCAAGGTAATTCCTGCCATTTTTTCCCTCCCCTGGGCAGTTTAGTATCAAATGTCTCCCTATTAACCAATTGGAAGGATAATAACAAAAGTAACCAACTATGTTTGCTTTTTGTAGGTATTAGAATCAGCCACCTATGTGGTATGACATAAAGGTTGAAGAAAGGCTCATCTTTGCAAATGTTGCTCCAACAAGTCTGCCCGGGGGAGGTGGGAGAGATCTTCAGTTCGTGTTCTCCTCAATGGCTAATATGTTACCTAGGAGGAGTAAAAACTTATGTGTTAAATGCTTATGATGCAATCACAGATTAAAGAGAATTGCTAAATTAGCTATGAGGTAATTTAGCAAGTAACCCAGTAGAGCCTTGAGAAAATGAGACTTGCAACAGGTAACTTTAGATGTGTAGAAAAGGGCTGGTGGGCAAGATCAGGAACATGGATTAATACCAAGAGCAGAGTGTGCATGTTGAATCAGCACATCTCCCACTATTTTCCTCTGGACACCTTAGGCATCTTCTAAAGTAGGAGTCAGCATATTTTTCTGTTATGTCAATATTTTAGGTGCTTCAACTGTCAGGTCTCTGTTGCAGCCACTCAGCCCTGCCATTGTTTTATGCTGCACTCATAGGCACTGCAAACAATGTGTGTGGCTGGGTGTTACGGTTTGTATCTAGATGTCCCCTCAAAGCCTCATGAAGTCATGGGGAGCTGGCTTTACACCGGTGGCTATATCTAGAGTGTGTGATGCTGAGATCAATGGTGTGTGGTTACTAAATCAGTCCACTGATTGGTTTGGCGTAGTTCTGGCTAGGATTAAGGGTGTGAGTGTAACACTTGCCTTAGGGTGGATAGCCTGCATACAATATAAGGAACAGAAAGAGGGTTAACACGCTCTCACCTGCCTGCTTGCCATGCAGTATGTCTCCTCTGCTATGCCACCCTGCCTTGGAGCCAGCCGACTATGAACTCAAACCTCTACAAATTGTGAGCCAAATAAACCTTTCCTCCTCTAACTTTCAAAATACTGGGAATTTTGTCTGAGCAACAAGAAAAGTAACTAAGACACTGTGTTTCCACAAAACTTGAGTTATAGGACTTGAAATCTGAATCCCATGATTTT
>RJWM01045199.1:0-12910 GCA_004363535.1 Dasyprocta punctata | reverse complement strand
ATTGGAATAGATGGCCTTTATCTCAATCTGAGATGAGCGATCTATGATGAACCAACAGCAAAGATCATACTAAATGGACAAAAACTGAATGCTTTCACTCTAAAACCAGGAACAAGACAAGGAGGTCCACTGTCTCCATTTTTATTCCACATCATCCTGAAAATGTCAGCAAGAGCTATTAGATAGAAGAAAAAAAATACAGGGAATAATGATAAGAAAGGGATAAGTTAAACTATCATTATTTGTATGTGACGTGATCCTCTACATAAAAGACCCACCCCAAAAACTTCACTAAATACTGCTAAATTTAAGAAATAAATTCAGTAGCATAGCTGAATGCAATTTCAACACTCAAAAATCAATAACCTTCCTCTACATGAATAAAAACTCATCGAGAGAGAAATTAGGGAAACACACCTTTCACAATAACATCCAAAAAATGAAATATCTAAGAATCAATCTAACAAAGGATGTGAAAGACCTCTACATTGAAAACTACAGTACTCCAAAAAGGAGCTTGAAGAGAACATCAGAAAATGAAAAGCTATCCCTTGCTCTTGAGTAAGAAGAACCAATTTAGTGAAAATGGCAATACTTTCAAAGTTATTATACAGATCTATTGCAATTCTGAACAAAATACCATTAGCATACTTCACAGATCTAGAGACAATAATCCTAAAATTCATCTGGAACCAAAAGAGACCTAGAATAGCAGAGGCAATTCTGTGTAGCAAAGGTAATTCTCAGTGATAAAGGCAAGGCAGGGGGCATCACAATCCCTGACTTGAAATTATACTATACAGATACTGTGATAAATCAGCATGGTAGTGGCAAAAACAACAACAACAAAACAACAAAAACAGACATGAAGATCAATGGAACAAATTAGAAGATGCAGAAAGAACTACAGTCATACTCAGCCACCTCATGTTTGACAAAGGTGCCAAATACATTCACTGGAAGAAATATAGCCTCTTTAATGAAGTCTTCTGAGAAAACTGGCTTTGCATATGACAAAGATCAAAATTGGTCCAATATCTTTTCACCATGCACTAAACTAAATTCAAAATGGATAAAAGATTTAAAAGTCAAAATGGAAACATTAAATCTGCTGGAAGATAAAATAGGTAAAACTCTTGAAGACATTGGTGAAGGCAAAAACTTTATGAATGAAACTCACTTGCACAGGAACTATCATAAAGAATCAACAACTGGGATGTCATATTATTAAAAAGCTTTTTTACAGTAAGAGAAACCACCAACAGAGTGAAGAGACAACCCACAATGTGGGAAAACATGTTTGACAGCTTTTCCTCAGACAAAGGATTACTGTTGAGAACATATAAAGAACTAGAAAACATCAGGCCACCCAAATTCAAAGACCCAGTTCAAAAATGGGCATCAGAGATGAATAGACACTTCTCAGATGAAGAAATACAGACAGCAAATAAATATATGAAAAAATGTCCAACATCACTGGTCATTCCAGAGATGCAAATTTAAACAACAATGAGATTTCATTTTACCCTGGAAAGAATGCCTGCAACCAAGAAATCAACCAATAACAAATGTTGGAGGGGCTGTGGGGAAAAAGGAACACTTCTCCACTTTTGGTTGGAGTGCAGACAGGTTCAACCACTGTGCAAATCAGTGTGGAGATGCCTCAAAAAACTAGGATTGGAGGCCCCATTTGACGCAGCTATTCCCCTTCTGGGTATCGTCTCAGAAGAACTGAAAACATCATACCAGTGATAAATATGCACTCATGTTCATAGTAGCGCAATTTGTAACAGCTAGATCTTGGAAACAACCCAAGTGCCCATCAACCGAGGAAGCAATAAAAAGATGTGGTCTTTTTTATACAATGGAATACTACTCATCCATAAAGAGTGATAAACTTGAAACTTGATATTCAACTTGAAACCATACTCGTAAGTGAAATAAAATAGACTCATGTGTATAAACATCATATCGTCACTCTAGTGTGAGAAGCTGAAAGGGTAAATAAAATTCAAAATGTACCATAGATGTAAAATGGGAAGAAACTGTTCAAAAGGAAAGAGAAACTGAGATGAGGAGAGGAGAAAAGAAGGAAGGGAAAAGGAAAAAAACATACATATATCTTTGATAAGATAACTGCAGTACTAATTTCTCTTAGTTCATTGACAAGAAAGCTTTGTGGTAATACGTTTTTGACAATTAAATGTGTATATCTTGTGCTCTGAGTAACTAATTTAAAGATAACGATACACAATGTATTAACCATTGTTACTCTCCTATTATGTTGTTTTGAAATGTTTAATTTTTTCTCCTTAAAATAAAAGTTTTTTTTTTTTGTTTTTTTTTTTTTTTTTACAGGAGAGGGTATCAGATCTTCTGCAACAGGGAAGTGGTCCAAGTGAATAAGGAAGGGGTGAGAAGGCGGGGAAGGGGAAATGAGAGGAATAAAGATGTGTCAAGTGCAGCATACACATAACTTCAAGCAACGTAAACATCATACGCCATAACATGAACTAAGACAAAAAAGTTGATAGGGGAACCCTAGGAGGAGGAGGACAAAGAGGAAGGGAAGGAAGGGAGATTAGAAAAAAATTCAAGCTGTAATATGCACATGTAATCATTCCCCAAGATGATTATAAACTGTGTGAGTTGCAAACATGTGCTAAAAATAAAATTAAAAGAGAAAAAAAGATCTGATTTTTAAAGAGCTTTGTAGAGCTAGTCCCTTTCACTCTTCACTTTCAGAAGTTTCTCAACTATCCTTTCATGTTTGATTTTTTTTTTTTTTTTTTTGCGGCACCGGGGATTGAACTTACAACCTCGCACCTTACAACCTCGCACCTTAAGCAGGCGCTTAAGCTGCTGAGCCAAACTCCCGGCCCTGGTTTTTTTTGAGGCAGGGTAGCACTATGAAGCTCAGGCCGGCCTTGCGCTTGCGTTGTAGCCCAAGCCGGCCTCGAACTCACAACGCTCCTCCTACCTCAGCCTCCCGAGTGCTGGGATTAAAGGCGTGCGCCACCATGCCCGGCTCATGTTTGATTTTCTATGAGGTCCTTAGTATAAATTTATCCAGTTAAAAAAGAATTGTTTTTGTTATTTTAATATGATTTCATTGAATTTATGGAGCAATTTGTGGAGAAATGACAGAATTGCAGTATTCTCTCCATGATGTGTAAGTACAGTGTGTATGATAGCTTCTTGAAAATATTTTTATATTCTTCAGTACAATTTGAAAGTTTTAAGTATATAAGCTCTATATATTTCCTGCAAGTTTAGAGTTAGTTAATATTTTCATTTTTCTTATAAATGAGATTTTCTTCATTATTTCCCTATCTGACGTTTGATTATTTGAAAAATATTTTTAATGGTAATTGTATAACGTATACACTTCCAATTTTCTTCATTATTTCTAATAGTTTACATTCAAGCTTAAATACATACATGTGTTCATATTAATTTCTTTCTAGCAGAAATAAATACTAAGAAGGTTATTAAAAAGACTTTGACACAGAGATGTTGGAAGTGGTCAGTAGAGATAAGGGTATACGTATTACTTACTAAATCTCCACAAATTCAAAGTTCAAATGGTAGAGTATCTTGCAAAATTTTACTTTCATTTCAAGCAGAACGAATACATATGTTATTTAGGCAATGACTGCTTTGGATAAAAAAGAATTGTCTCTATTTACAACATTGTTACTGTGACTAAACTTTTTGTCTGAAATATTCAGGGTTTTTAAATATGATTGGAGTAATAGTTTGGAGGGAAAGGGAATAGGTTAACCAATTCTTTATATTGTTTTAAGATTTAAGTGTCGCAATACAGTGTGTGGTCCACCAGCTCTATTCTACGTTTTTGATCGGGCTCCAATTTCTTTCTTTCTATCACCTCTTTGCTTAAATAATGAGCAAAGGAAAAAACACAACACAACACAACAACAAATAATAAGAAAATAGTGCGAGGACCAGCCAATGACTAAAAAGAAGGCAGAAATACTGTAACTTCTTTAATCTACCCCAAATTGGTTTACAAGGGAAGGCAGGAATTTTCAGACCTGCAGTGACTAAGCACAGGATAGGGGTTGTTGTATTAGACTAGGTCCACAGGAGCATGGGAAGAGGTTTTGGTAAGGATGATTCCCTACCAGAATTCAGAAATACAATATTTTATAAGGAATATTTTTTTAAGATTTTCACATAGAATTTCTGAGGTACATTATTTCCTTCCAAATATTGTTATATTTAAGAGACTTTGCCTCAGATAAAATATGGTTTTAGATGAGTTTCAACTAATAGCTAATTACAAATGACTTTTTTTAATGTGATGATGTTCTCAATTTTCCCACCCCCACTAAAAGTATTATAGATAAGAGTAATTTAAGGCAATTTTACTTAGTATTTGTGGCTCAATAAATTAATCTTACAAATAAATGATCTATCTAATTATAGATCCATAGGTTCTTTACACTTGAAATGTTTATGGATGTGAATGAAATAAAATAAATTCATGTTGGGACTAGCACACCAAAACTAAAACTAAAACTAAAACAAAGCAAAACAAATGAAAATCTAAGCACTACCATAAATGAATAAGTCCAAGAGGCAAATACAAGATGAAGTCCAGTTATTTAAAAAGTGTGGAAAATTACCTGCCTACATTGTAGCAAAGAAAATGCACGTTGTATGATTTTTTTTCTTAAGATTTATGGTAATTGTTCTTATGATAATGGGAATTAATTTCAGGAAGCACTAAACTATATTCTCAATCCTTTTTAAATTTTTAAAATTTGAGACAGGATCTTAATATGTTGCCCAAGCTGACTTCAAACTTTTGTTCTTCCTGCCTCAGCCTACTGAATAGCTAGTACTGTAGGTATGCACACATATACCAGCCTTATTTTTGTCTTGTGTTGCTGGCAATTGATTCCAGGGCCATGCACATGTTAAGCCTGTGCTCTTCACTCAGCTACATCCAGAGTCAAGAAAAATATTTTTAAGTGTGTTATTTTGAGGCCTTTTCCTATTATTCAATGTATCAGTCAGTGTTTTACTAGAGAAACATATAGCACAAGATATACAAATGAATAAGAAGTTACAAGATTGGCTTATGATGGTCAGCCGCAGAGTCGGATGAGGAAGTGTGCAGAGAGCGTCTGCACACTGGAGACTGAAGCTTTCAGTCCAAGGTCTGGAGCTCGCCGCAGTGTCCTGTGCAAGTCACTATCAGGAATCCAATGGGTCTGAGATGGAAGGCTGAAGGCTGCATGATCCAGGGTGGAAGCCAAAAAAGGGTCTATGCTAGAATTCAGGAGACAACATCCAAGCTGAAGGCGAAGACTGGAGCTCCTCTGAAAATCAGAAGCGATTCCATTGTTTCTCATTTCCCCTTCATGCCACCCAGGTGATGAGTCACCCTACAGTGCGTCCTCTATACTCTAGGGTATAGAGTTCCTGAACTGATTTAGCTAAGGGTCTAAACTTCTCAAGTTGATGCAATCAATCATTACACTCAGTATTAGACAAATTAATTTATGAAGTTATTTACAGTTGAGATTAAAAATAGTTTTTATTCTGTAAACTCTATGCTGTCTTCATGATTAGAATGTAAATTCTAGAAAGACCTTTTTGCCCATTATTGTTTTGTGTGTAGAGCATAAAATAGTACCCAGAGCAATGTTTGACACAGAGTAAGCATTTAGACAGAAATGAATCAGCAATAACTGAAGAAAACATCCACAACTAGGATGTGCAAATTTAACCTAAAGCAGAACAAAGTAGCTTTTGTGTGTGTGTGTGTGACACCAGGGATCAAACTCACAACCTTGCACCTGCTGGATAGGCGGTTAAGCCACGGAGCCAAACTCCCAGTCCTAGTGTTTTTGAGGCAGGGTCGCACTACATAGCTCAGGCCGGCCTTGCACTCGCGTTGTAGCCCAAGCCGGCCTTGAACTCACAACGTTCCTCCTACCTCAGCCTCCAGAGTGCTGGGCCTAAAGGCGTGCGCCACCATGTCCTGCTGCAAGGTAGCATTTTATGTATAGATTTTGTGCATAATTTAACTCCAAGATACTGCTATCACTTTAATTCTTTAAGGCAAATAAATTTTAACTACTTTAATTATTCTTTGTTGAACAAATAAAAACTCTAATATATTAATATTAATTCAGTGTAGTCATTATGACAATATATTAATTTCCATTTTGACTAGATGTTCACAGCACACTCTCAGAGTTTAAAAAATAAAAGATGGATAATCACAAGACCCTTTCCTGATTTTCATCTTGCAGATGGCAGGCAGTTAGACTCGGTCTCTGTAATCATATGAACCTATTCCTACAATAGTTTATATTTATATCTACTAAAGATTTAGATATTTATGTGAAATTTTATGTGCGTAAAACATTCTGCATGCACTTGCATAGAAATCCTATTGGTTCTGGTTTTCCAGAGAACTCTAATACACAAGAATTATACATTTACTAGGGCTTTGTTTCCTAACTCTGGTCTCAGAGTAGGATTAAGTTATGTGTATTCTTCCTTGCACAGCCTGGTCTGATAGTAGATGGGATATTAATGACCACACTGAACTAGTCTCTAATTTTCCAAATCATGCTTATCTCTGCTTATTCCTGACTCCTTAGAGAACCTCTTGTGAATATTGGTAGCTTGGTCAAATCAGAAATATGAGTCCCTTGGATACAAATAATTATCTGTACTAGCTTCCTTTTGAAGATTTATTTTAGTCACTCTTGGAATGGGAAAAGCTTCTTTCTGAAGCAAACATAAGGTACATATATAACTTTCTTTCTTCCTGTCTCAGAGGAAGAAGTGCTTTGCTTCCATTCTAGGTCTTTGTGCTCGACTTCATTCTTAACCTTAATACTAATTTATTTTTTTCATTAAATGTTTGTATGGAATCTATTTTATCCCAGGTATTTTGCCAGACCCTGAAAATGTAAAGGCAAATATGACATTATAGCTGTCCTTAAGATTTATTGGTCTATCAGGAGATACAGAGCACATGAGAAATGAGCTACAAGAAGAGATGCTAAGGATTCAGGAATGCGTAGTAGAGACAAAAATCAAGGTGGTCACAGATCATACAATGGGTGATTCATATCTAGTTGATTATGAGTGCTTCATATGGGTTCTTTGAATTGGTCTTGAAAATGTTTAATATGTCAAATGTGAGGAAAAATCCAAGGGCATTTCAGGCAAATGACTCTCATAGCAGGCAGGAGAGGATTGGTTGTGATAGAGGCTCGAGTAATTTCCTCCTTGTAATAATAGAATTTGAGTTTTATTCCTGATGGGTAAAGAAAACCACGGAGACAAAAATGGTTAAATCCCCAAAGTAGGAAAAAATACCATTAATTCACTACTTTTAGAAATTTTAATTTTAGTGTTAGGTGATATCTAAAATGGAAATTTCAGAAACAACTAGTGAAAATATAAGGCTTGTTTTTGATCATTGAAAGTGTTTTGTAAACTATTGGAGAATGACAATTATTTTATTTCATCTGTTTTCAAATATGTATCCTTATGGTTTTACTAGAGAAACTCAGTGGTAGAGTATGTGCCTTAAATTATAATATTGTTAAAAATTTTATGAAATTTTGACTGTTAAAATAATGTTTCATAGTCATACTGAATTAAAAAATATGGTAATGGATTAAATGTGTACTTAGGAGCAACAGTGAGGACAATTTAATTGTTATAGAAAAAGAAGCAATTTTGTGGATATGCTTAAATATTTGTCACATTTTATTTTAAAATGAGAGTGATATGTCTGCTCAACATCACCAGTAGATTAGTAAGTGAGCCAAAGCCTGCTATGCCCCTTACCAAGGAAAAATG
Organism: Dasyprocta punctata; assembly: GCA_004363535.1. Taxonomy (NCBI): domain Eukaryota; kingdom Metazoa; phylum Chordata; class Mammalia; order Rodentia; family Dasyproctidae; genus Dasyprocta; species Dasyprocta punctata. The sequence continues at coordinate 5,053 of RJWM01045199.1, read as the reverse complement.
CCATGTGAGACCAGCTGTACAGTGGAAATTTGGATGGAATAAAAAAGAAGAACACGTGAAAAAGAAACGTGATCAGTATAGAAAATTTTCCTGCTGATTTGAAATATTCTGTTCCATGAAAGTTGTACTAGTAATTTCAGACATATTTAACCAGATCTCTTTTTATCAAATTTCATAAAAAAGGAAAAGTGAGAATTTTGAAGACAAGGGCGCTAACTCTGTGGGAAATTATTTCACTAGCTAAGTTAAAGGTAGGCTGAGATTAGAGAGGTCAATGAAAACGAGAAAGGGTACAGCAACATTTTAGCTCCAATAACTGAGAAACCTGGCACTTCTAAAACCTGAGGAAAAGAGCACCATGAAAATCTGCAGGGAATAGAAGAATTGGATTAAGATTCATAATTGTCACATGTTAATGAAGATGCTCTTTGAGTTACCTTTAAAATGTGTTTTCATTTTAGCATTTGTTCTAACATATCTAAAAAATATCATTATTTAAGGCAGTTTAATGATAATATGCTAAGATATTATTTCATTTTGTTTTGCATATTTTACAGGTTAGACAATTTTTTAGTCATTACCTTATGTTACCTATTGATTCATTGAAGTCATTTCTCAACTTTGTATTCTGGTATTTACATCTTTACTTACTGATTTAACCAACACATTTGTAAGAAGGTTGAAACTCTGTTTATTGTTGAGATATAATATCCTAATATAGGTATTTTTTTTAGAAATAACTGAGTGTTAACTATTGTTATGTTTATTTATATATAATATAAGTAAAACATTATATTTTTATCACATAATGATTTTTTTTCATGGCACCAGGGATTGAACTCACAACCTCATGCCTTCCAGGCAAGCAGGCAGGCACTTAAGCCACTGAGCCAAACTCCCAGCCGTAGTTTTTTGAGGCAGGGTCGCACTATGTAGCTTAGGCTGGCTTTGCGCTCACGTTGTAGCCCAAGCTGGCCTAGAACTCACAACGCTCCTCCTACCTCAGCCTCCCCAGTGCTGGGATTAAAGGCATGCACCACCACACCCGACTTTATCACATAATGATTCTGCCCATGGAAAATTAATATTCCTGTTAATTTTTTTGCCAATTGCAGCAATTTTGGGCATTTAATATGTCAATGAAGGATTTTCCTTGAAATTTAAAATCTGTAACCTAAAGTTACAGCATTAGAAAAAGAAGTTAAAGGAAATTAAACCATAACATTAATAGTTTGTATAATAATAACTTGCAACAAGAGCATTAGACTCCCAGGATAATTAATTCTCTAAGAGTTTTTAATTTTATACCTTTATTACAGCTTAAAGTGTCAATGCTATTAGTAGTATTACTATTACTACTACTTAGAGTGTGTCTTTTAAAAATAAAACTCATATTGAAAATAAACATCTGAGGACAGTGTCTAGAATTAAAGGAATGAGATATTGTGCTTTACAACCCATGCTACATCTTGCTAAAATTTGAGGTCAAATTCTAGTGAAAAATGTAAACAATGATACCTTACATTAAACTAGATTTCCCTCTTTGCTTAATAATACCAAATAAGTCATACTTAGAGGACTAATGTTTTTTAGGCATCAAAGAAAGAAATTTAGACTCTGTGGAACATTTCAGAGTCTGTGTGAGCACATCTTTCTGTCTAACTGATAAGATGCAGTTCATCCCCTTAACAGCTCTGATGTTCTGTCACACTGTTGTGCAGGAAGCTTGTGGCACACATACTTGACAAATGCTAAGGTACACTGGGTTCAGCACTGCTATGATGCAAAGTACATAAACAGAACATTATCATTTCTAAATACACAATGATCCCTAGCCAAGAAAAGCTGTAATGCTAGGGTATCCAGTTTTGCAGAGAGAATTCCTTTAAATTCCCATGTATTTGTTGATTCAGTCAAGTCTTTTCTTAACTATGTGTTGTACTTTTTATGTCTTTTTTATGATTTGGTGACTACATTTGTAGGAATGTTAACAGACTTATTTTCTTGCTCCTGAGACATAATACCTTAATGTGAATATATTTTATACAAATTTTGGCTCTTTCTTTTGGACACTAGAAACGTTTGTACTAAGTATTTGATTGCATGGGTTTGGTGGACAGGTTTTCTTTGTTTTGACCATTCTGTCTTTAGCTTTTTCTTAGGTGCAAGAATAGTCCTCAGAATCTGGGTGTTTGGTGGGGGGCTGGAATGCAGATAATACTGCAACAGTGTATGGTCACAGCAGTCTTTGCAAAGAGTAGTAATGACCCATGTTTCCTACTTTTAAAACACTTCAAATGTATAATTCATGAAACTTATTTTGTGCCTCGTAAAGAATTCAGTCACAAGGACAATTGTATCTCAATATGTAGTATTATGAAAGTTAAAACATATTCTTGGGGTTAGGGGTTTAGCTCAGTGGCTCAAAGTGCTTGCCTAGTAAGTGTGAGGTCGTGAGTTTGATCCCTAGTACCAAAAAACACCCCAAAATATTCTTTTCTCTTTTTGTTATCTAATAAATATATATCATAAAAGAAAGGAAACAGGTGGGACTATGAGCGCACTGGTCACCCTCTCTCTCCATCCAGAGGACCTGGGGCAGACCTGTGAGAGCACCAGTGACCTCTCCCTAAATCTAGAGAACACTAGTGGACCTGAGAGATCACCAAGTGACCCCCACATCTGGAGGACCCCAGGTGGGCCTGTGAGAGCACCAGTGTCTCCTCCCTTCATCCAGAAGACCCCTGTGGGCCTGCAAGAGTGCAAGTGAGCCCTTCCTCCATCTGGGAGGCCCCAGGTGGGCCTTCAAAACCCTCAGTGATACAATAGGTCTCCAAATGGAGTACACACCATAGACAGGTGGGTCTGGTGGCCTGGAGAATTCTGAAGTAGCAGTAACAATATAAACCAAGGGTTGGTTCACATCAGTACTCCTAAGCTAGTCTGCCCAGGAAGAATCCAGAACTCACCAACTGTTCCCACAGGATGAATTCAGGTGACTGGCTCCTGTGTTATAGCATGGGACCCAGTGACTGAGTGAATGCGAGTCACAGTAGAACACTAAGTTACACATGATAGACAGGTGAGACTAGTGAAATTGAAAAGACCAAAATATGAACCGAGAGGTGAAAACAGCAACACAAAAAAGCAAAATGCAGTCTCACACCTCCAGTCCATTCAGAACAAGTACAGGAGATATCAACAGAGAAGAAATTGGAAGATGCACACCTGAAATTTCTAAAATGATATCAAATGAAGTAAAGAAACAGATAAACAAGACTATAGAGGAAATAAGCTCTTGCATAAAAAAGAAATGAAAACCATAATGATGAAATTGCTCAGCATAGCTAGAGAAGACAGAGATAAAACATACAGAAGCATAGGAAAATGATGGAAAAATTGAATGAACAATATAGGAAAGAAATACAGGAAAAAAAGAGAATGTATGAAACAGATTCAAAGAGATATCCAGGAAATTAGAAATTCCACTGAAAGCTGGAAAAATCACTTGAATGAAACTGAAGATAGAGTTTCACACCTTGAAGACTGTATCATAGTTAGTGATTATGAAAGGGAAGATCTTTCAAAAATAACAAGGGACTATGAAATAATGATTCAACAGCTCCAAGATGATGGAAATAAAACAATATAAAAATGATAGATGTCAATGAAAAAGAAAGTCAACACAAATGCAATAAAAAAATACTTGCAGAAGTAACAACAGAAAATTGTCCAAGTATGGGAACACAATCTGACTACAGATAAATAAGGAATATAGAACTCTGAATAACCATAGCCAGAATGAATCTATACCCAGATATATAATAATCAAGAAATGATTTATTGATTATTATTGTTAATCAATCCTTTGCTTTTATTGTAAAAGCTGCTTCAGACACTTACAGGCCAACAGACCCACCTGTCTATGATGTGTACCCCAGAAATCCAGCAAAAAACAGAATATTAAAAGCTGTTAGAGAAAAGAAACAGAACGCCTATAAAGGAAGGCCTATTAGAATCATAGCTAACTTCTCAACACAAATCCTCAAGTCAAGAAGAGCTTGGAGCAAAGGATTTCAAGACCTGAGAGAAAACAACTTCCAACCAAGACTGATGTACCCTGCAAAAATATCTTTCAAAATTAATGGAGAAATAAGATACTTCTATGACTAGGAAACAACTGAAGAAATTTATGTCCAGCAAATTAATCCTACAAAGAGTACTGAAGGATATTATAGATAGAGATAAAAATGACCAAAATTTCAAGAAGAACAAAAAGCAAAAAACTACCTCTCAGAGTAAGCAATTAAGCAGAGGAGAAAAGCAGGACAGCAATAATGGGAAAATGACATGACAAAGATAAGCAAATGCATGTCAGATATAACTATCAATGTTAATGGCCTCAATTTACCAATCAAAAGAAACAGATTGGGAGAATGGATCAAGAAACAAGATCCAACAATACGCTGTGCCGCGGTCCAGCCGGGCTAGGTCCACAGAGTCCCCGAAGGTGGGCTGAGCGTCAGCGCGTGGAGAACAGACACACAAACAGCTCAGAGACTGCTTGAATCTGCTTCGTTTATTGCTTCTACTACTATGACTACCATTACTATTACTACTACTTTTGCAAGCTCTAACAGAATAATATATACTTTTTTTCTTGGCCAGGGTAGAAAGTTTAGATAAAAGAATGAAATCAACAGGTGTCTCTATGGTTACATGGTTTCTATGGTTGCATGATTCGTCAGCATAGGCAGAAAGTTTCAAATTTAGTTAAAGACCTTGAAGCATGTTTTGCTACTAATAAATGTTCCATTGTGATAGCATAACTAAAAACCTGCAAAACACAAAACTATATTCAGCCCTGATTTAGCCCTTCTATCTCCCTGTGATGTTCTTGCAGCTGCAAGGATGCGCTATCTGCACTGTCTCCCTCAAAACATAGTAGCGTATTGGCCTCTCTGTATAGAGGTTCCCAGACAGCCTCAGACAGCTGGTCATTACTATTATCATTTAAGACTTCCAAGTTTTTAATATAACCTTGATCTTAGTC
>RJWM01045198.1:0-12906 GCA_004363535.1 Dasyprocta punctata | reverse complement strand
GCTGGACTTCTCTCACGCAGGAAAATGAACACGGCCCACACCCACCGTCTCCCACCGAGAGGGTGAAGCAGTCACAGCCCTCATGCGCAGCGGGCAGCGCCGCCCACCCTCTGAGTCCTTGCTGTTTGTCGAGAGCCCCGGAGCCCTGAGTTACCACCCGGCACCTGCGGAAATGGTGGTGATGCTGGGCAGGGTGGAAAGGACCAGTACCTGCCCTGAGGCCCAGCTTCTTTCCCTTTCCTAAAATCCCCTCCATCTTTGGAATATCTGTGAACAGAAGCTAAAAAGATAACAGAGGAGCCTGGCTCCTCCCACACACTCATCTCTTTTGCAGCCAGAACGATGAAGTCATTTCCCCCAGTGATGTGACCAGCTCTGCAGTCCCCAGATGCCGACAGGGACCAGAGCAGGGGTGAGACAGCTTCACATTCTAATGATTAACTGACTCATTGATGCCTTTTTTTTTTTTTAAGTGCTAGGATTAATCACAGGGCCTTGCACATGCGAGGCAATCACTCTGTGACTTGTCTATATCCTCAGCCCTTTGACTTTATTTTGAGACTGATTTTCACTAAGTTCTCCAGGCTGGCCTTGAACTTGGGATCCTTCTGTCTCAGCACAAGAAGCTGGGGGGAGAGGTGTGAGTTCCCACACTCAGTCCCACTGGCCCTTTTCAAGGAGTTCTCAGGAAAAGCCCATTCATGTCAGAGGAGATTATTTCACTAAACTGTTGCCAAAATACTTGTAGGATCAAAGTGAAAAATAAACTGACATTTCCCTGCAATCCGAGTCAGCGTTCCAACTTGAAGATGACTCAAACCTTTTCTTCCCAGCTGGCCAGCACCTCTGGAAGGAGAATTTCAGTGGGGGTGAAGGAGGAGGTTGATTCACTCATTCAACACCTGCTTCCTGAACTTCGTCATCCACCAAGGACTGCGCCCAGCCCGAGTGCCCAAGTATCTTCCTGGTTTGCCATTTCCAGAGGGGCAGAAATAAGGGCCCCATGCAACCCACAAATCTAGAATACTTTCAGGAGTGTTTCCTGGAAATTCCATATTATTTTCGCAAGATAGCAAGTCACAGATAGCAAGTCACACAGGCTCTAGCCAACTCACGTCAGGAAACATCTGTAATCTCTTTTTTCTTTTGCGTTGGTTCTCTCAAAAATGAAAGCATCTGCTTATTCAAACAGTAGAATCAAATATGATTACATTTCTCTGGGGATTTTTCTCATTACAGAAAAAAGGAGCAAACAAAAGTCCCTCTCAGGGTTGTGTCTGTGAAACCACGAATTCGTTCTTGTTCTGCTTTCCCTGAAACCTCCATCTTTTGTAGAAAATGGTTTTCTGTTCTTCACTCTGCAAAGTTTGCCTTTGGCTAAAAACAAGAATGGGCTGCTTTAATGCAACCTGAAATCAGCTGATTTTAGCTGCTCCTTAGCAAACCTCTGGGAGGCAGAGGTAGGGATTTTAAATACAAGAGGATTGGAAGCTGTGGCCCTGCCTAACCTGTCAATCAGGGAATGAGAGATATACAAGTCTGGTTCACTGAGCCTGTCCCAGAAGCCACCCCTGCCCCTTGAGAGCTTTCTTTTCCAGAACTTATCCTGTTTACAGACTCACACGGGTAGACCTGAGGTACTGTGTAAGACCCAAGAAAATCAGATCTCTCTGTGAAACACCTACAGCTCCACCCGCCTTGACCCAACTCATCAGAGAAAGTTTTGCAGTAATTTCTGCAAGAAAGAGCTGTCTTCATCCCTCCAGGGCTGGCTGCGGCACTGGGCAAGAGCTGAAGCCCTTGGAACATCAGAGCAAGTCTGGCGGCCTCATGATCAGGGCCCGTTCACAGATTCTAAAGATATCTGAAGCAATCACTCCTATTTAAGATAGCTGGATGGGTTTACTGCTTGAATTCTGGGTTACCCGGCACCAAGTTTCTTACAGGAACAGATAGAATACAAATCATATCACTTGGCACATTTTTTGAGCAATATCCTGAGTTGTTAGAAGCTAAAGAAAAGGACCACTCTTGTGGACCACGGAAGCAGAAATCGCTGTTGTCTTAACAGAGCTTTCTTCCGGGGAGGTCGTACAGCATAGCGAAAGGTACGTGGTGCACTCCCTTTGCTCAGAAAGTCTCATTAGAGCAGGGGTGTGCACACCACCCCGCAGCCCGTTTTTGTGCAGTCATCAAGCTAAAAATGGTCTTTTTATTTTACATGATTGAAAAAATATAAACAGAAGAGTACTGTACTCCTTGACAGATCGACATGGTGAGAAATTCAAACCTGAGGGTCCCTGAGAAAATTTGATCGGCACACAGCCGTGCCCGCCCTTCACGTCTTGCCTGAAGCACAGAGGATGTGCCGCAGGGACCCGCGCCCACTGACCGAAACAGTCACTGCCCGGCCTCCGGCAGGAGCCTGCTGAGCTGGGTCTCACAAGGGCGCGGTGTGGGCGCTGCTCCGACCGCTCTGGTCCTTCTGCTAAGGAGCCAGGTACCTCCTGCCCGGCTCAATACTGCTGACCGTTGCAGCGAAAAGTGTCTGCTGAATTATTTGAGGAATTCAGGGCTGACACTGAGAATGATAAAAACAAACAGGATGAACAGACTCCTGGGATGTATCGAGCACAGCCAGGGAGCAAGGGCTAAGCTGCGACCCTGGTTAGGTGCGGGGAGGGGACAAGGAGCCAGCATTGCCTGGCGTAAGGAACAGCGCAGGCAGTGAGAGCGTGACTGGTACCCAGGAAGGGACAGAAGGGCCAAGCAGACCCTAAGGATCCACAGGCGCATACCCTGTCTCTTTGGATGGACAGTGGCATCATCCTTGGCCCCCACAGGTGAAACCTGTAGCTGGCCGCTGCTTGGCAGTGAGTTACAGATGCGCAGCCCCCATCGGCGGCCAGGTGAGCGCTGGCCCAGGTGCCTCCCGGGTGCACAGTCTCCCTGGCAGCCCCCTCACACCCACACCATCAACAGGGACAGAGGGAGGGACATGTGAATGTGGCCCACAGTTCTTGGGCAAGGTCTCCATGGGGCCGGGGCATGGTCCTTCAGGCCCCCTCTGTCTTAGGTGGGGTCACCCAGCCAGCTCATGCTCTGGACTCCTCGCTGGGGGTTCAGGTTCATTCAGTAACCGTGCTGCGCCCCATCTTGGGGTGTGTGAGCCTCGTGCTGCGCCTCATCTTGGGGTGTGTGAGCCTCAGGCCAGAACCCTGGGGACGGCAGCCTCTGGGTCGTGTTCTTGGAGGCCCCACGGCAGCTAGGTAATTTCCCATGGAGACAGCTCTGGGCTCTGTCACCTACTCCCTGCTCTGTTAAGTAGTAAGTAAGCCGCGCTGGGCCTCTCCAAAATAAAAGCTATCTACCCTGCAGGTCATGTGGCCAAGCCTGAGGCCAACACTGGGGAATGCATCTGCCCCCACCAACCTATTGCACAAGGTTTTTGTGCCATCAAATCACGCAAGACAGACGCCTGCTACAAGGTGAGGTGCACGGTACAGCCCGCGTGCTCCTGCGTGAAAACCTCATGTGCTATTTTTCTTTTTTCTTTGGTACCGGGAATCGGAACTCAGGACCTTGTGTTTGCTGGGCAGGCACTATGCTGCTGAGCTATATCCCCGGCCCCTCATGCACTACTTTTTAAAAACACAAAGCTCCAGCATTTCAACTTCAACAGTTACAACCGATAAACTAATATTTGCCTTCACCTCCGGCATCCTATTCACTGCAAAGGACGTGGCAGAGCTTCTCCAGTGGGCTGACCAGGCTCGGAGCTGTGCTTTCCACACTAGACAGAACAAAACCCCCAACCGGAAGGCAGTGCGCGGGGCTGCATTTCCTGAGGGGTGTTGCTAATGCCACCCAAAAAGAAACTCCACACATCTAAGCAGCCACATCCACGAGGTGGCTGTTGTTTGCGAGTTTTAAATTGCTGAAGGAGGTATTTATTTAGGCAGAAAAAGAAAAAAGTGATAGTAAAGACGGGGTGGGGGATACTGTCCTCTTTCCTTTTATCGTCCTACATTGCGGGTGTGGCTCCCAAAGCAAAAGGCGGAGGTGGAGCTGGGCGGCTCCGAAGAGACAGTGTAGTAGTGTGATTGAGGTGGAGAAGCCAGACTGGTTTTCTAGCTGTGCAACCTTGGGTACGTGCATAAGCCTCTCCGCGCTCCCACTTCGTTATCCTGGGTAATGATTGTGTCTCGGGAATGTCTTGGGATGTGTGGTCCCGAATCCCGAAGCACGGACAGTGTGTTTCAAGCCTCAGCTTTTGGCTCATCCGTGCTCCCTCACATGGCGAGTCAACTCGGTGCCCAGTGAACCGAGGTTTTCGTCATGGCAACAAATGCTCAGTGTAACAGGGCGTGGACCACAGGTGCTGGACCCGCAGCAGCTCGCAGGAGGCAATGAGCAGAGCCGGAACGCTCAATAAAAAAAAATGTCCAGCCTAGGAAATGCCCCTCACACACCTGAAGAATGTTGCTTCCCACAGAGCATACCAGATGTGGCTGCCAGGCTCTGGGGAGGGCTCCCTCCTGGGTCTAGCCACCGGGAGTGGTAGAATATTGCTGCTGAGCCTCCTGGACCCCGCCGCGCTGCTTCTTGTTTTGGGGAGCAGGCTTTAGAAATCTCAGAGTCCATGGCGCATAGGTGTGAACAGAACAGGACATTGGCGGCAGCAGTGCCCACGCCGTCTGGAAAGCTCCCGGATGTTGGCAGGAGGGCAGGGGAGCCGAGGGCGTCCACATCTGGAAAGATACGCTTCTCTTCAGAGAGACACTTGGAGTGCGAGGTTCCAATAACAGCTGGCACTGATGGACGCCACCTCTGCACTGCCCCAGCAGCAGACGCTCTCTCTACACACGTCGACTGCCTTTCCTGCAACCGTGAGATAGACTTGGTTCTTACCCCAGTTTTACAGGTGGGAAAAACAAAGGTACCTGGGGTGAAGCAGCATCCCAGGGCTTGTGAATTCAGAGAATTTGAACCCACCACCTGGCTCCAGATTCTGAGCTCTAAAACCATACTAACCGGGACTTCTCAGCCCTGGAGAAGGAGTCCTATGTTTTGTTTTGTTTTGGTACTGGGGATCAAATTTATGACCTTGCACTTGCCAGGCAGGTGCTTGTGCCACTGAGCTAACCCCAGCCCATGGGTCCTATTTTGCAAAAAAAACACTGTAAGAAGAGAGACTGTCAGATCACAAAGATGTGTGACACACAAAACATGCACCAGCGACTTCTCCAATCTGTGTTCTCTTCCAGCCTTTGGTTTTCCTCATAGCCCTCAAGACAGACAGACAGACAGACAGACAGACAGACACACCCACACACACACACACACACAGTATATTATTCACTGTCCATCTTCCCCCAATAGGATGCAGCCTTCGCTGCAGAAGGACCCTACTGTTTTCTGTCTCTGCTGCCCTGTAGACCATGAATCAATGCATGGAGGATCACCTTATTTAACCTTCATCCTGGAAGCATCCAGCACTAACTGTGCCACCAGGATGAGCTGGGAAGGCCTGCAGCCTAGGGCTGAGGCTGAGGACAAAGTCCTGTGGCCAGTGTGAGTCTCAGGACCACCAAGTCTGAAAGAACAAGCTGCCCATGGCGGGCCTGACACCTCCTCACCGATTCACTAGGCAGTTGCAACAAACTAGATGACAACCTAACAAATCTGGAAGCTAAATTTCTTCTGGTGGCAGAGCAAGAGACTTGGAAGTGTCTAGCTGCACAAATTAAAACAATAAGCTGTTTTTAAAAATAACATTTCTAAACAGACATTGCCCCGAATTAACATCCAGCGCAGACCCATCAGGAATGTCAACAGAGCGCAGGGCCTGGCTGCAAGCCCGGTCACCACCCTGCCACCGTGAGAGTCCCCACGACATCCCCGGGTGTGCGGAGAGAAGAGTCACGTGGCACCCTCCTAGCGCAGGTCCCACGGCCCAGCCGGCACCAAAGCCGGAACTGAGGACCGAGGCACCATCTCCACAAACATTTGCTCTAAAAATAAAGTAATAAAAAAAAGGTTGGCCACAGCTGCATTTAATTTACCTCTGATTAGTCTAACCTTTCCCCTCTGAGGAAGTTGTTTAGCAGGAGGGGAAAATGCGGTCACAATATTGTTTTATGACTGTTTATCTTTGGAGCCCAAGCGATGCTGATTGCAAATATTTATGCGCATTTAAAAAAAATCTCAGCTAGTGTTTGGAATGCATTTTTTAAAAAAGGAGAGAAATCAGATTTCGTGTGGATCCAGCAACTTTGGAAGATTTCAAAGCTGTAACTGAGTTCTCCCTATGGGCCTGTGGGGACTAATCACACCGATCCAGTAATTAAATGAACATGATCAAAATACAGAATGTCACTGTTCCGTTTGATTTCTAGGCTTGTCTAGGTCTGCGTGTGCGGCATGAACAGCAAGCCTGGGACTCTGCGTCTCGGCGTCAGGCTGTGTGAAAGCAAAGAGGCTCTGATGGAGAAACGTTGGCATTTCTGTTAGAAACGCCGCTTTCCTCCGAGGGAGGGGACTAGCTCAGCGGCTAAGGCAGCTTTAGACGCGGTGCTTCCACCTCCCCGGCAGCCCTTGTGTTGGCATCTGGGGCCACGAGGCTGCTTCCCATTTGCCCCTTCTCTCCACGGGGTCCACCTGCGGATATGCCCCACAGATCTCGAGGTAGCACCGGGGAAGGGGCTGTGTCGCAACAATCTCTAGTTTCAGATTCCTATGGATCAGGGTTTGAATCCCAGTTTTGAGTGTTCTACTCTGGCCACAAAGGAAAGTGATTTAATATGTCAAATTCTATGTCCTCTTCTATGAAGTGGGGGAAATGACACTCAGTACTTGATTGAAATTCTCTTGGTTGGTTTAATAAAATAAAAGGAGACTTCTGCACTCAAGGAAACAGGAAGCCCAGGGACAGCTTCAGGCTCAGCTGTATTCAGGGGTTTAATGACATCACCAGACAAGCGTGTTCTCTCCTGACCTTCTCTGTCTCTGACACCTGTTTCTCATCCAGCTCCAGCCCCTCTGCACTGCTTCCTAGAGGGGGGACATGCCACTAAGGGGTTCTAGTTTGACTTCCTTCTGGCCATGATGTCCAAAGCAAAGGCACTTTCTCCCTAGCTCTAAACGAAAGGCGCTGCGGCTACCATTGTGATGGGCTGTTTCGGTCCTGATCTGGCCCAGCTTCCAACGTGTATGCAGGGTCATGTGGGTATTGATCACACATCTGCTGCCTGCCCCAGAGCCTCCTGGGCACCAAGAATGCCAGGGTGGAGACCTGGGACACTGGATGGGCACTCGGGACACCAGGATAGAGGCCACAGACAGATCTCTATCCTGGGGCTTTCAAGTTAGGGGTGGAGGAGACAGCGAGGAAGTGACAGGGGATTTCAGACCCCAGTGGGAACCGTGCAGGCAGGGAGTGGTGGGAATTCCTGGGTGGGGGACGGGAGAGAAGCCGAAGTGACCCTGAGGCTTGCTGGGCGAAGAAGAGGACAGCACCGCCGATGCTCTGCAGGGAGGGGCTCTAGGGAGAAGGAGGAGTCCAGGCTGCTGAGCCAAAGCTGATGGGGTGCAGCAAGAGAGCCCCTAAGACTCAAGGGGAGACACCCTTGGGGAGTACAGAGCTACATCACAAAGGCCTTCTGGGGTTTGCCTTCAGGGCTTCCGGAGGCCGTGGGTACCGTTTCCACTCATCAGTTAGGCATCGGGGGATACTGGAGCATAGGGCAGTGAGGCAGGGGTTTCTCTGGTACTTGCTTTCCCCGTCATTTCTTTTGCTCCTTTTCTTTCTTTTTAACAAATAAGCACTACAATTTGACTGGGTATGCATGAACACCAGGAATAAAGATCCTCAGTTACCAAGTATTGGTTCTAAATTCTCCAAGCATTAAGTGCCAATGAGATATAAATGGCAAGATTTCCAAGAAGTCTCCTTGAAGAGAGGAGCTGCACCTTGTGACTCCTCTTCCTGGTTCCTGCTGGCTGGAATACAGATGCAAAGGCTGGACAAGCAACTGTTTAGGTCAAGAGCTTGAAGTCATCAGCAGAGAACGCCTAAGTAATTAGAAAGATGGGGACTGGACACCCAGTGACCTCAGGTCTACCCTCTAATCCTTGGGTTGCTTTCTTCAGGGAAGAGAGAAAATAGTTTAGTATTCAAGCCATGGTTCTTGGAGTTTTTCAATTATTTGCAGCCAAACCTGATCATATTTGATTGAGGAAACAAGAGTGCAGACAGAAAGATCAGCAGAAAAGCCAGTGTATTCTTCCACGCAAGAGCTGATATTGGCTCCAATTAGGCCAACGAAGGGAAGGATTTGAGAAACACCTTGGAGTAGGAACACGACAAGCTTTGCTGACTAATGCTGGAAAGAGAACATGCCGGATGTTCAGATGGCTTTTGCAGGAAACACTGGCTAGGCCAGCGGCCCCTGGTAGAGCTGAGCAGACCTGGAGGTGGGAGAGGAGGAAAAAGACAGGATGTAAAACAATGGTCCTTCTTAAAATACACATATGGTGAGAAATATGAATTTATTCATCAAAGATTTGTTGGGCATGTGCTATGTGGTAAGCATTGGGTACACAGCAAGATACACGACAGACACACTCCTGAGCCCCTGGGAGTGCCTGCTGGTGGGGCCATCTGGGTGTTTCTGAAGCTGGTTGTGACACCGGACAAGTCTTCTCACCTTGCCAAATCTGTTTTACTTTTTGTAAATGTGTTTATGAGGGTATCTAGTTCCCAAGGTCAATGGAAGGTTCATGATTTCAACGAATCATGGGGTCCCTCCCAGCCTGATGCTGGAGCCTGATACCCAATGTGAGAGTACTAAGAGGTCGGGTCCTTGAGGAAGTGACTGTCATGAGGACTCTTACAAAAGGAGCTGAAGGGAGTGCCCCAGGCTCTGTCCCCTTCCTCCTTCTGCCATGGAAGGACACAGCAAGGAGGCGCCATCCTGGAGGCAGAGAGCCGTCCTCACCAGACACTAAATCTGCTGATGCCTTGATCTTAAATATCCCAGCTTCTAGACCAGAGAAATAATTTCTATTATTTATAATAATAAGTATTATAAATAATAGGCTTATTATTTATTTTGCTACTGTGTCAGGGACGAAGTAAGAGAGTCTTTAAATTAGCAAGCAGTGATATTAATGGCTTATCATGCGGGTATAAAACACTAGAATTTCAGAAAATTCGCGTTTTGCAAGCTCCTGGGACCAGTAGGATAGAACGGCGGAAATCTGAATGGTTCCAGTCTGGACCCGGGTGCCCCTCCCCACCCAGCTGGACCCAGACAGGATCAAACCCTGGGGGGTGCCCTTCCTCCAGCAGCCTTGTTTCTAGTGCTAGATCCTAACTCAGGATGCATTTGATTGGCTCCAAACTGAGCACCTGACCGCACTTGAGCCAATCAGATTCTCTCTCTTGGATTGTGGCTGGAGAGACAGCCTGTGCTTGTGGCTGGGAGCCCAGATTTGTAACCTCTGAGTAGAGGGACAGACCTGTTCTGTTTCTTGGGTCCCAGACCAGACTTTTCCTCTCTCCACAGGGAGGACGCCCCTCTCCTCCCTTCAGCCTCCTGACTGGCTCCTTCCTTTCCTCCACGCACCCCTGACCTATCAAGTCCTGCAGAAGCAGCAGGTTCAATTTCAGCCACCTTCACTGGGTGGTTTCTTACAGATGAGATTCCCAGGTCCAACAGCACCATTTTCATAATTGCTGAATACAGTCATCTAGATCAATCTGTATTTAACTTGAGTCCTGAAATGGAAGTTGTCAAAAGAGCTCTTGGTTATATTTAGGAGAGATGGCAATGAATGAAACTAAACAAATAATCAAAATCTCTTCTTTCTAGACCCCGATCCTGCAATTGAAAGGCACCAGACTACTGGATCTAGAGTTGATCATTGATTTTTGAGTCACAGGCTGTGGTTTATGAATTCATATGCATAACAAATATATGCTTAGTAATCAAGTAAACTAGCCCATTGAGAAATACAAAGAATAATTAAAAGAGAGACCATGATTCCAATCTGGAACAGCCTAATAGGAATATTAATACAACTGCCAGCCGGGCATGGTGGCGCACGCCTTTAATCCCAGCACTCGGGAGGCTGAGGTAGGAGAAGCGTTGTGAGTTCGAGGCCAGCTTGGGCTACAACGCGAGCACAAGGCCAGCCTGAGCTACTTAGTGTGACCCTGCCTCAAAAAACTAGGGCCGGGAGTTTGGCTCAGTGGCTTAAGGGCCTGCCCTGGCAGGTGTGAGGTTGTGAGTTCGATCCCCGGTGCCGCAAAAAAAAAAAAGAAAAAGAAAAAGAAAAAAGTACAACTGCCAAAGTGTTTATTGAGGGCTTAGGACATGCAAAGCTCTCTGGGAACTTCCTCTGGTCCAGCATTCCTAACAACACCTCCTAACACCCCAGGAGAGGCTATGGTTACCCCACAGCGCAGAGAAGCAGGGTAGGCTGGGGGGTGGCGAGGCGGTGACTCTGTGTGCGGGTGCTAAGCCCTGCTTCCAGGATGTGCGGTTCCTCACAAGCAGCTATACGATCTTTGAAAAGCTGTCAGGAGCGTTTCCCTTTGTGAAGCCGACAGTGATAGAGATGACCAAGGAGCCATTTTTCCTGAAGCCGACCCCGCAGCCAGGCAGCTCCACCCTCAGGGCCCCTCCCGCCCAGAAAAAGGCCTCGCCCCTCGGAGCCTGTTCAGCCCCATGCTGGCTGCAGGGTGGGTGGGGTGCGGTCCTCAGGTTCCCCACAACTTGTCTGATCTCCAACCGAGGCTGTTCATCATTTCCAAGAGATGGTGCCGGGTTGGCAAAAAGAAAAAGCAGGAAAGCAAGAGTGGGGCAGGTTGCAATGGAAAATCAGGCTTGGGACATTCTGCGCAATCTTCAAGAGTAAAGAATTGACTTGTCTGCTTTTTGTGCATTCTGCTCCGTGACACGCATGGCAAACGCTATTATTCCAGAATTATAATCTGTCTGAAACTGATCGGTGGCCCTGTGGTTGGACTGGCCACCAATAATTGGAAACAGGAGTCCTCTGAGGGAGAGCGGTTCTGCAGAGGAAGAGAAAGAAAAGGCAAACAGTCTAGGGAGGACTGTGACACGCGGGTGAGATTTGAGTGTTTTTCCATCTTTTTTTGTTTTGTTTTTTGAGACAGGGTCTCACTATGTGTAGTTCAGGCTGGCCTTGAACCTAAGACAATCCTCTTATCTCGACCTTCTATACCTGGCTTATTTTTCAATCCTTCATCTCAAGACATATTCCTTTTCTATTTAAAAAGCCAGATCTTAGCTGGGTTTGGTGATGCATCCCTGGAATCTCAGTCCTCTGGGAGGCTGAGGCAGGAGGATTGCAAATCTGAGCCCAGGCTGGATCACTTAGTGACTTGGTGAGAGCTTGTCTTAAAACAAACAATAAAAAGGGCTAGAGATGTGATTCAACACCAAGGCTGGAGGTTCAATGTCCAATACTAAAAAAAAAAAAAAAAAGAAAGAACAGCTCATTACCACTGCCAGGGACTTCAGTGTTTGTGGCAGGTCCTGAGGACCAGGAGAGTGGGAAGAGAGCACGCTCGTGTGAGTTTACCAGGCTGGTCTGGGCTCAGGTCTAACCTGCATCCTCCCTGGGGGTGGCTATGCGTTTCCAAGCCTTGCATTTCTCTGCTCCTGAGAGGGCGTGAGACCCTCCAGGAAAGCCCTGGGTGAGGCTTGGCTGGGGTGACCTATTCATGATGTGGCACTCATGGCTGCTATGACGCTGTGACTCCGGACAGAAGCATCTCCATAACAAGGGAAGAGGAAAAGTGTGGAAGTGACTTTTGGCAATGAGGTGAGGTCCTCGCTTAGCATCGATCCGCCCATTGTGTCTTGGCATTCAGTTTATTTAAACGACGACAGCAGAGGACAGAATATGGCCCTCCCTGAAAGTGTTTATGTCCTAATCCCCATGACCTGAGAAAATGTGACTTGACATGGCAGAGAAAAGTGAAAGTTGCAAATAGAATCAAGGTTGCTAACCAGCCATCTTTGCAGTGAACATGTCCTGGGTTATGTGAATCTGGTGTGGCCATAGGAGGCGCAGGGCGATAGAAGAGAGAGGCGGGAGACCAGGGGCAGTGAATGTGACCACGGAGGAGGGCCTGACTCGGGGCCGCTATGGGCTGCTGCTGGAAGCTGCCAGAGGCGAGATAGTGGGCTCCCACAGCACCTCCAGGAAAAACCCAGTCCCTGACATCTTGCATATAGCCCAGTGGGCACGTTTCAGACCTTCTGGCCTACAGAACTGTAGGATAATAACTTAGTGTTATTATAAGCTTCTAAGACCCTAATAATTCGTGAAAGCAGCCCTAGGAAATCACTATAGCGACGACCACACACTGGGCAAGTTTGCTTATTCCTGGGTTCCCTCCCCTCTTTGTTTGCAAACTCCTGGTACATTCTTAGGAAGTCGGGGTGCTCACCACTCCGGCTCCTGTATCAAGGGTCCGCATATCATCTCAGGGCAGCTCATCAGTGTAAAAGTTGTCCTTTGATTTCAACATCGTATAAAACAAAATAAAACTTCACATAGGACAGGAAATCAAACAGTAATTATAAAATTCAGTATTTCTACATCCTCATTCCATTAACATCTGCGAACGTGGCGCATATGTGGGAGCTCGCGTCATCTCCTGTTTTACATTTCACATGTGAGCACAGGCTGTCAAAGGTAAACCACGCACTTGCGGCTGGCGTTTCTCAAAGGATCAGTGATGCCCCGACATCGCCCTGCGCGGAAGCGCGGTTGTATTTACAGCCCACGCCCGCAGTGGGGCTGCAGTGAGAGTCTAACCCCAAGCATGAGGCCAAGATCCACATTCAGACCCTGGACCCCACGAGC